>PVIR01018436.1:0-33397 GCA_004026965.1 Petromus typicus | reverse complement strand
GGGGAGTTAGCTCAGTGGTTCCGGCGCCTGTCTTGCAAGCGCAAGGACCCGGGTTTGATTCCCCGGTAACCACATACCTATACTGGGTGTGGAGACTCACGCCCAGCAGCAATCAGTACCACATACCACAGTGCCGGGCGTGGTGGCTCACGCCTGTAATCCCAGCACTCGGGAGGCAGAGGCAGGAGGATTGCTATGATGTGAGTTTGAGGCTGAGCTGAGGGCCAGCCTGAACCACAAAAGTGAGACCCTGTCTCAAAAAACCTTAAAAAAAAAAGAATGTAATATAGGGGCCGGGAGTTAGCTCAGTGGTTCCGGCGCCTGTTTCACAAGCGCAAGGGCCCGGGTTCGATTCCCTGGTAACCACATACCATACTGGGTGTGGAGACTCACCCCAGCAGCAACCAGTACCACATACCACAGTGCCGGGCGTGGTGGCTCATGCCTGTAATCCCAGCACTCGGGAGGCAAAGGCAGGAGGATTGCTGTGATGTGAGTTGGAGGCTGAGCTCAGGGCCAGCCTGAACCACAAAGCGAGACCCTGTCTCAAAAAACCTAAAAAAAAAAAAGAATGTAATATAAATTAGCTATCATGTACCTGTGCCTTTCCAAGACTTTTTTGTTTTGGATGAGAATGACCTATCCAATATAGAATCTTATTTTTGTTACATTTGATATTTTCATAATTTTTTCCTTTCTTTCTCATTTTCTAGTCCTTCTAGAGGGTACACAACTAACCTGGAATTTTTAATTTGTTCCCTAACACTAAAAAACTAAAATTATTCGCCCTCTATTAAAAATGAATTACATACAACATACCATAGCATTGACTCGTCACTAAGAACTGTTTACATAATAATATAAAATATTTTTTAAAAATTTACATTTGAAAAAGAAATTTATATTTGATCTAATCTCTTGTATTTTCTTTCCCAATAGTTTTCAAGTGTAGAACATAACGAGGAAAGGAAACATGCAAATGATCAGACAGTTATCTTTTCAGATGAAAACCAGATGGATATGACAGCAAGTCACACTGTGCTGATATCTAAAGATCTTTTAGATTGTTCCAAAAATGAAAAATCCACTAAGATAGATACTACATCTTTTCTGGCTAACTTAAAGTGCCACACTGAGGATTCAAGGATGAAAAAAGAATTAAAATTTTCTGTGGATCAAAACACTTTGGAAAAAAAAGTAAATTCTAATGACTTCATAAAAACATTGAAAACAGAGAAGTATAATGCTTTTCCTTTCATAGGACCTAATAAAGAAAATTCTGAAATTCCTTTGTACTCCAAGGAAACAAATAATGTCCCTTCTCATCAAATATGTACATCTCTTAATGTGGGTGAGAAAAATAGTAATATAACTAGAATCTTCAGAGAAAAAGATGATGGAATGACTTTAACCCAGTGTCATGCAGCCAATATTCAGACTTTAGTTCCCACAACCAGTGATGCCAACTTCAGGAAATTTAAAAATGACATTACTATTTATGGCAATGACTGTATGGACTTGACAGTTAACCACACATTACAGGTTTTACCCTCCACAGATAATTCATCTGAAACAGAAAATCAGACTCAGATTGTCATGGATATTGCACCAGATCATGGAACTAAAGCTCTAGAAAATAACACAGTCTTTAAGAATAAATTAAATGCTGCTTTTCCAGACCCTTCTTTAAACCTTCAAGATAAAGAACATACAACCAGAAGTCATTGTACAGAGTCAAAATCTTGCACAGTCACTCAGACTTCTGATCAAGGTTCCAGAACATTGACAGTGACCCAAGAATCTGTATGTTCTAGTCCACTGATTCAAGGTAATAAGACAGTTTTTTATTCTACTTGTAATGATACCATGGAACTGACTAGGTGTGTCTCAAGTACAGAAGAGGAGACAAATTTGCTAACACATAACAGCAATTATTTTAAAATATGTCCCAATCCAGTTGCCATCCCTTGTCTCACAGTGAAAACTGCTTACTCAGAAGAGGACAGCATGGACATTACCAAGAGCCACACAGTTGCAATAGATAATCAAATTTTCAAAGAAGATCGTGCAGATTTACAGATAGTAGCTACACCAATATCTCAAAAAGAAAAGATGCACCTGAATTACTTAATTGGGTCAGAAGATAGAAAAATGAATGTGAATTATAGCTTAGATCCTGGTGTACATAAGGGAAGATTACAGCTCAGCCTCCCCTACCATGATAAAGATTCACCTCCATCAGCTGATTATGATGAGATGGCAACAAACTACAATATAGCATATTCTGGGGCAGTTCTTGACAAACAAGCACCACTAGGAAATAATAGAAAGGCAATTGCAAGTGAGAACTTGATAACTAACCATACATTACAGGTTTTACCCCCTGCAGATAATTCATCTGAAACAGAAAATCAAATTCAGACTGTCATGGATATTGTAACAGATTATGGCACAGGAAAGAACACAGTCTTTAAGAATAAATTTTATAATTCAGAGCCATTATTTTCATCAGAAAGAGAGTCTGCCGTGAAGTATCATAATACTGCTGCTAACAGTAATATAGTAAAATCTGTAGTAGGCCAGAATTCTATACTTCCTGACCCACTGAGGAAAAGTTTAGATGATCCCACACCTGACTGTTCTCATAATATGATCGCTTCTTCAGAAGAGCAAGCTATGGAACTAACCAAGAGTCACACTTTTGTCATTGGATTTGGTCCTGCTGAAGTACAGGAAATTAATAATACTAATGGAGAACACAGAATCATCAAGCCCCCAAGAGAAAGCACACAGACAGCTGTAAAAGTGGAGCAGTGCGACAGCGGTCCTGTACAAAAAACTGAAGTATTTATGTGTAATGATAAGGACATGTTTGAAGACAAAAATATACAGAAACTTGAATTTCTAAAAGAGATACAAAATGTCAAAAATGGTGGAAGGAAAAGTGTTGATGCACTAAAAATTGATAAGACTGTTGTATTTTCAGAAGGTAATGAAAGTGATATGGATATCACTAAGAGTTACACAGTAGAAATAAACCATAAACCTGTGTTATATCAACCTGACTCTCATCTGGTACCTTTGGTAGAACCTTCTAAAACTATTTTGTTTGCATGTTCCCAGGATGATATGGAGATCACCAGAAGTCACACAACTGCCTTAGAATGTAAACCTATCTCAGCAGATGAAAGACCCAGTAGGCCTATGGACAAAAGTTTAATGTTTGTAAATAGTCATGATAAACTAGAAATGACTAAGTCCCACACTGTTTTCATTGATTTCCAAGCAGGAGAGAAAACCATACTTCCAGATAGAATTAACTTTGAACAGTCCAGAAGGAAAAGTTTACAAAAACCAAAAGTGACATCTCCTGTTGATGAAAGTGTTTTCTTTTCTGAAAATGACCACCCACCACCAAAAAGCAGCCAGGTAACAGAGCTAGAGGAATGGTCTAAGAGAAGTCATACAGAGAAAGCTATGGCATTTATATCAGATGAGAACATGGACATGACTAAATTAGCCACTTGGAAAAATGTCAAAGATGTACAAAATCCTGGATCTGTGAATAAACCTCTATCAGTCAAAAGTCAGAGAAGAAAAAGCCTTAAACTCAAAAATGATAAAGTCATTGCATTTTCAGAGAATGATAAAAATGACATGGATATTACCCAGAGTTTTATGGTGGGAATAAATAGTAAAAGTGCTTTTGAAGAGAGGAAAGATGTCAGTGTGGTATCTTTGACAGAAGGCTCTAGAACTGTTTTGTATGCCTCTGAACAGGATGACATGGAGATCACTGGCAGTCGTCTGATTGACTCGGCATGTAAAACTGTGTCACCAGATGAAGTAACTATTAGGCCTATGGACAAAACTGTAACATTTGTAGACAATAATGATTTGGAAGTCACCAAGTCTCATACTGTTTTCATTGATTGTCAAGCCACAGAGAAAATACTTAAAGAATATCCTAAATCTGGAGTAAGAGAAAAAAATCTGAGCCTTTATTTTCCCAAGGATGATACCTATGTTGAAGAAATCACTAAAAACCAAGTACTGGCTATAGAAAACAAAGTTGTTCCTCATGCAGAGGAAAGGGATCATAAGATACCTGTTATTCCTACTAGGATATTTTCTGGGCATCAAAGTGAAATGGAAATGATTAAATTCTGTCAGGCTGTTGCAGATGAAAAGGTCACAGAAAAAGCTGTAGACCAGACTTGTACATTGCAAAAAGCCAGAATTAAAAGCTATGACTTTAATAGTAAAGATATAAAAAATGAGGATTTTATAGGTAGTCATGTAGCTGCTATTTGTGGATCTAGTAATAATCATTCTTGTTCACCAGATGTTACTACTTTTGATAATTTAGAGAATAATGTCACATCCTTATGTGATAAAGATAAAGTCAGAAAATGTTCAGTGAAAAATGATCTTGCTTTTGCAGATAATTTAGCTAGCAAATATTGTTTGGAATCTGAGGCACTGCCTCTTTTTGCTCCTTGTGCTTTGGTAGAGAAGGAAGAAGTTACTCCAACTGATTCCAAAGGACAGATAGACTGTGGTATAACACTGCTCAAAGATGAAGATCTGCAAAAAGAGCCTCAAAATCTATTAGTTAATCAAAATTTAGAACATAATCAGAATCTGGGAGAAATGACTAAACTTAATTCAAAGCATGTGTCTTTTAAGCTCACAAAGGATCAAATGGAGGTCTTTGTTGATACATGTGTTACTTCTCAGCCTTATGTCTTAACCCAACAATCTCCTTTAACCCAAAAAGGACAGAATGTTGTCAGTGAAGAAGAATCAAAATGGTCTAACATTGAAAATAAAAGTTTAAATATTGTTACAGAAAATTACTTTTTACCCACATGTTCAGATAAATCAAAAATGCTCAGTAATGAGAAACAGTTTGGAGTAGTCTGTAAAAAAGAACCAAAGGAAGATATTCAGCCAGTTAAATGTAATACAGTTATAGATATCCATAGTGACACAGACTTGACTGCCCGAGTTGTTGAAACCCAAACCAGTGTTAGAGAAGCAGGTCCTATACTTGCATCTGATGTACCATGTTTTAGTAGTGCCAAGCCAAGTATGAATAATTTGAATGGAAAACCTGGAGAACTTTTAGATTTTCAAACTACTTACACACTACCTTCAGAAGAATTACTCAAATTGGAAAACAAGACACCCAATAATAAGATAACACAATCTGCAGAAATAGGTAATATAACCTCCAGTGATGCTAAACATAACCGAGTTGAAGAAAATAAAAATTGTCCTGATGGAGATGAAACTACCTCTGCATCACTAAAGACAGTTAAAGATAAAATGAGATGTTCTTTGGGAATCTTTTTGCCCAGATTGCCAAATAAGAGAAATTGTAGTGTCACTGGTACTGATGATCTAGAGCAGATTCCAGTAGATATAACTGCTTTAACTCACTTAGAAACTCAAGCAGTCCCCAGCAAAATTTCAGAAATTGGATCTATTGCAGCTAAACTGAATTTAAGTCCTTCTCAATATATAAATGAAGAAAATCTTCCCATATATTCTGGTGAGATTAATTCATCAGATTCACTTAGCATAGAAATTGAGGGAAAAGCTTTGATCGAGACAAATCCAAAAGAGGTTTCGCCACCTGAAGATGAAGTGGAAGAAGCCAGCAGTAGCCAAAAAAGAGGCTGGGTACAAGAAGATGATGCTGAAACTGAGAAAAAAATCAGAAAATATGAGTTTAAGCTTAAGGATTTTATACATCAGGAGGTGAGCTCTATTTTGAAGTAAGGCATTTTCTTGAATTTTGTTTCTTTATTAACTTGTGGATATCCTTGAATTTTAGTCTTAATGTAGAAATTATTTCCTCTTACAAGGCTACAGAAACATTTTCATATGCAATCTTCAGGAAACAATTTACTAAAAACTGGACTTTAAGTTATAGTGACAAATAGCCACAAAAAATGAAAAATACTTTGAAATTAATCAGTGTTAGCTGGGTGTTATGGCAAAGTCTGTGATCATAGCTATTTGGGAAGCTGAATCAAAAGGATCAAGAGTTGAAGCCAGTCTGGACAATTTAGTGAGAATCTGTCTCAAAATAAGGGTTGAGGAGGTAGCTCAGCATTCCCTAGGTTCAGTCTCCAGTGCTGCCAAAAATACCAGACAAGCAAGCCATGACAGTGCATACCTGTAATCCTCGAACTCTGGAGGCTGAGGCAGGAGGATTATGAGTTCAGTGCCAGTGGTGGCAAACCTGTGATACTCATGCTGCAGCTGGCTGTTTTTGTCATTGAAAGATCTAAAAGGTTTGTCATCACTGTTCCAGGCCCGCCTGAACGACTTAATGAAACACTGTGTCCAGATAAAAAGGGCTGGGGTTATAGTATGAAGGCCATGGGTTCAATCCCCAAAAAGTGAGGAAAGCTTACTCAGGTTTTCGTAGCTAATGAAGATAGACATCAAAAGTTCATTTTTTAGTGTGTAGGAGAATGCATAGGTCAAGTCTTTTGTCTCAGAGTGAAGTAAGATTATGTTATGTATGTATGTAGGTATAGAGACAGGATCTCGCTTTGTAGTTCAGGCTGGCCCTGAGTTCACTATGTAGCCCAGGCTAGCCTTGAACTCAGCAATCCTCCTGCTTCTTCCTCCTTCACTGCTGGGATTATAGGCATGCGCTACCATGCTGCTAGGCATTGTGGTATGTATGTGGTGCTGGTGGCTGGTGGGTGTAAGTCACCACACCCAGCATTGTTATATTTGGAGCCATCAAACTCAGGACCTTCGGCTTGCAAGGCAGGCACTGGAACCACTGAGCTAAATCCCCAGCCCAGATTTTGTATTTGTTGAAAGAGAGCATATTTCTTTTAATTTTTGTTTTTTAAGTTGAGAGACATTGATTTGGATAACTTCACAGAGAATAAGACCTATCACACAAACCAAGTTTTTTTTATACGTGGGGAAAAAAGCCTCACAGAATGCATACAAGTTTATATTCTGTTAAGAACCAGATAAACATGGAATGATTTCAGTGCTTCCTTGAGATGAGATCGTCAAGCATTGTAGCCCACAGCTATAATCCCAGTAATTGGGAGGCTAAGGTGGGAGAATTATAAAGGCCACCATTGTGAGACCCTGTCTCAAGAAAAAAACTACCCCCTATTAAAAATAAATAATAAGAATAGATAAGGTCATGAAGTAGTTAAAAAGTTTTTTAAAACTAGTACCTATATTAGTAATATAATTAAACTGACTAGAATTTATGAACATTAATATTACCTTTTCCAATAAATATTTATTGAGTATCTGTCATATCCTAGGCACTGTTTTAGATGCTGGGATGGCATAGGTGGGACTGTACAAAAAAAAATTCTTTTATGAAGCTCTCATTCTGGCTTTTAGAAAAAAAATATATTAAAAAAATATGTAGAGGCTGGGGATGTAGTTCAGTGGTAGAGGACTTGGGTAGAACACATGAGGTGCAGGGTTTAATACCCAGCACCACAAAAATATAAATAGATAGATGAAGACAGTTTTTTTTTTGTTTTTTGAGAGAGCTGTTCTATGTAGTCCAGGCTGGCCTCTAATTCATGAGGATCTTCCTTCCCCAGCCTCCTGAGTGGTGAAATTACAGGTGTGCCCAACAGCACTCAGCTCTGAAGATTTTATTTAAAGCTGTAGAGTCAAATGATTAAAATGATAAGAAGTAACACATTATTATTTGATTATCATTATTTGATTTCATCCAGAGGATGGGGAGGCAAGTATAAAAGCCCATAACGCTGGGCGTGGGGGCTTATGCCCAGCACTTGGAAGGCAGAGGCAGGAGGATTAATATGATTTAGAGGCCAAAAGTTCAGGGCCAGCATGAACTACAAAGTGAGACCCTATCTCAAAAAACTAAAAAAAAAAGCCCATAAGTTTCATTTCTGTGCACTGGTAAGGGCTACCATGTATGCTCAACATTTTAGTTGTTTTGTTTTGTTTTTTTCTGTTTGTTTTTGTAATACTATGGAATCTAATTCAAGACCTTGCACTTGCCAGGAAGGCATGGATGGCACCACTGAACTACATCCCTAACCCTTATAGTCTGGTTTTGTTTTTCTTTTTTGGGGATTGAATTGAGGACCTTGAGTAGTCTGGCCCAGTTGTTGATGGCTAGTAGTTGAGTAATTAGGTAAGTCAACATTTAGTAGCTTGTAGAATCTGGTATAATTTATATACAACTAAGGAAGAGAGTTTGCTCCTACATTTTGATGCATAAAATTACATATGTATGTATGTATTTTTTGGTATTTTGAGACAGTCTCACTGTGTGGTCTAAGGTGGCCTCAGACTTGTAGCATTCCTCTTGCCCCAGCTTTCTAGGTGCTGAGATGATAGGTATGTGCTAAAATTGTATATCATTGATAGTATTACTTTTAGCTAATTAAAAGCCAAAAGTTGCCTGATACTCTAATTTTTTTTTTTTTTTTTTTTTTTTTAAGGTTTTTTGAGACAGGGTCTTGCTTTGTGGTTCAGGCTGGCCCTGAGCTCAGCCTCCAACTCACATCACAATCCTCCTGCCTCTGCCTCCCGAGTGCTGGGATTACAGGCGTGAGCCACCACGCCCGGCACTGTGGTATGTGGTACTGGTTGCTGCTGGCTGTGGGTCTCCACACCCAGTATTGCTATGTGGTTACCGGGGAATCGAACCCGGGCCCTTGCGCTTGCAAGACAGGTGCCCGAACCACTGAGCTAACTCCCCGGCCCTACTCTTTAATTTTTTTAATTGAATTTTTTTGTTGGTACATTTTATATACACATTACAATCCCAGTCAACATTGGGAATTTGTACCAGTATATGACATGACTTAATTCTCATTTTTACCCATTCCCCTAATCCTACTTGAGTTTTAATTTTTTTATGAACGTATTTCATGTGAATTATAGATAGATTTTGTTAGAAGTAATATGTTCATGTTCAACAAATGTTTAGTTGCTTATACTATGCATAGCTATTCTGATGATGTTTAATAATTGATAATTTCAGATTTTTGATCACCATACAGAAGGAGATATAGATAAAAATGCTAACAGTGAATTGATAAAAAGCCTGAGCAGGACTCCATCTAGTTGCAGCAGTTCTCTGGATTCAATCAAGGGTGATGGGACCTCTTTGGACTTCAGCAGTAAGATCATGAAAGCTAAATAACAGCTGTCATCTACATTCTTTTTTTTTAAATCTGCATTCTTGACTAGTAATATATGTATTTCAGTTTAGGATATATATGAACAGAGTTATAAATGTTTTTAAGTTTACAAAGAGTAAATAAAATACTTGGCTGATTTTCATTTTTATTTAATAAATTTGAGAAGTGATATACTGCAAAGTAATATAGTTACTTCAGAATCTTATAATTACTAAAGAATGGAGCCTTAAAACTGTGATATATTTTTAAATGATTTTCTTCCCAGTGGGTAGTTTCTAGATCATGAACAATGCATAAATCTAAAAGATAACTAAAGTTATATTTACAACTTAATTTTGACTTAGTTATCATATGAATTTGCATTACTTCTAGTGTGCCGGAATAGTCAAATGGAATCCCAGTTTCTTGGACACACTATTTGTGAAGAGAACCTGAGGGAGGTATGTTAAAAATACTTCTTTCTTTTTTGGTACAGATGATCAAACTTAGGACTTGACAATTGCTAGGCAAGTACAGTGCCACTGAGCTATACTTCTGGCAACTTGTTATTTCTGATGGACTAATTTTCTTGCTGTTGTTTTAATTTTTGTTGGGCGTGTTGCACATGCCTGTAATCCCAGTACTTAGGAGGAAGAGACAGGAGGATCACCTGGGGAGTTCAAGGCTAGCCTAACCTACATAGTGACTTCAGTGCCGGCCTCAGCTACAAAGTCAGACCCTGTCTCAAAAAAAAAGAAAAAAAGTGGGCCTGTTGGTAAATGCTAGTAATACCAGCACTTTGGAGTCAGGAACATTACAAGATTACAAACCAGCCTGAGCAGTTTAGTGACTTGCAAGACCCTATCTCAAAATAAAAGTAAATCTAAATATGATTGCACAAATCTGTAATCCTTGCAGTCAGGAGGTTAAGGCATGAGAATTGCTGCAAGTTCCAGGCTAGCCTGAACTACACAGCAAGACTTGTCTAAAAAAAAAAACTAAGGGGCTGGGGATGTAGCTCAGAGGTTCCAGTGCCTCCTTTGCAAGTGCAAGGGCCCAGGTTCATCCTTGGTAACCACATACAAGAATGACAGGTGTGGAGACTCAGGCCCACCAGCAGTCAGAATCACATACCACACTACTGGGCATGGTGGCCCACGCCTGTAATCCTAGCTCTTGGGAGGCAGAGGAAGGAGGATTGCTGTGAGTTAAATGCTGAGCTCAAGGCCAACCTAAACTACAAAAGGGAGGTGCTGTCTCAAAAAACCAAAACAAAACACTAGGAATATAACTTCAAGGCCTTGGTTTCAATTTCCAGTACCATACACAAAAAAATTTTTCAGGGTCTCACTGTGTATAGTTCAGGTTGGCCTTGATCTCACTATGTAATTCAAGCTGGCCTCAAACTCACAGTAGTCCTGTCTTAGCTTACTGAGTGCTCAGATTTCAGGCTTTTGCCACCATGTATGACAAAATTTTTTAAAACATTATGAAATATTTCAAACATACAGATTAATTTTCTTTGTTAAGGACTCAACAGTTATATAAAGAAGAATTTTAATCCATTTTCTGTTGTTATAATCAATTACCACAGACCAGGTAATTTATTGAAAATAGAAGTTTACAAAAAAATAAAAAGGCTGGGAATATAGCTTCAGTGGTTCAGGCGCCTGTCTTGCAAGTGCAAGGACCTGGGTTCGATTCCCTGGTAACCACATAACAATACTGGGCGTGGAGACTCACCCCAGCAGCAACCAGTACCACATTCCACAGTGCTGGGTGTGGTGGCTCATGCCTGTAATCCCAGCACTTGGGAGGCAGAGGCAGGAGTATTGCTGTGATGTGAGTTTGAAGCTGAGCTCTACTGGGCGTGGAGACTCACCCCAGCAGCAACCAGTACCACATTCCACAGTGCTGGGTGTGGTGGCTCATGCCTGTAATCCCAGCACTTGGGAGGCAGATGCAGGAGTATTGCTGTGATGTGAGTTTGAAGCTGAGCTCAGGGCCAGCCTGAACCACAAAGTGCGACCCTGTCTCAAAAACCCTTAAAATAAATAAATAAATAAATAAGGTTTATTTAGCTGATAGTTCTGAAGGCTGTGAAGACCCACATTATGGACACTGGGGTTGGCTCAGCCTCTGGTGGGATATTCTTCCTGAGGCAGAGTCTGTGGCAGCACAAGTTATCAAATAGTAAGATAGAACAAGCTTACTAACCAGGGTCTCTTTCCAGAAGCCACTAATTCAATTTTAGGGACCCTACCTCATGACTTCATCCAACCCTAATTACCTCCCAAAGACTTTGAGGATTAAGTTTCAGCATGAATGTTTGAGGGGACAAATACTCAAAAGCAAGTAAAAATGAAGGTTAAAGGATGGGGGTTTAGCTCAGTGGTTCTGGCAACAACTTTCCAAACACAAGGTCCTGAATTTGATCCCTGGTAACCACATACAACAATACCGGGGGTGGACTTACGCCCATCAGCAGTCAGTATCACATACAGTGCTGGGTCTGATGGCTCATTCCAATCCCAGCACTCAGGCCATAGAGGCAGGACAATTACTGTGAGTTCAAGGCTCCCTGGGCAGGGTCATCCTGAATTACAAAGCGAGACCCTGTCTCAAAAAAAAAAAAAAAAAAAAATAAAGATGAAAAGACATATACTTTGGCTTTTGTGAACTCTTATTATTGATTAACCTTAAGAAATAATCTTAAATAAAATCTACTTGTGTATAGTTTGCTTATACCTGAGTATTTGTGAAATATATGTGAAATAGTTTAAGCTATTTAGAAACAGATAAGGTTATTAGAGTTAAGTTAGCTCCCCTCTAATGGTCATGCAAACTTCTTTTTCTTTTCTCAGAAACTCAAGGATGGGAGAATAACAGTAAGAGAGTTCTTTATGCTTCTTCAGGTCCACATCTTGATACAGAAACCCCGGGAAAGTAGTCTCCCAGCCAAAGTAAGTGAAATTTCTTGGCAAATAATTATCTCAATTAAAATATATTGTTCTCTTCTCCTTTTTCCTAAGGGCCAGGGATGTAGCCCAGTGGCACCGTGCCTACCTCTCTTTTTTTGGAGTTTTTTTTGGTTTTTTGAGACAAAGTCTTACCATGTGGTTCAGGTCAGCCTTAACTCACTGAGATTTGAAGTGCAGGGATTATAGGTATGCACCACTGCACCAGGCTGTATTCTTTTACTAACTTGGATCAAAGCAACCATCTATTGAAAAAAGAAAGCCAAAGGAAGTGATTTCCATATAGAAAATTTCCCTTTTATTTTATTTATTTATTTTAATTTTTTTTTTTTTTTAGGGTTTTTTTTTGAGACAGGATCTCACTTTATTGTTCAGGCTCGCCCTGAGCTCAGCCTCAAACGCACATCACAGCAATCCTCCTGCCTCTGCCTCCCTAGTGCTGGGATTACAGGCATGAGCCACCACACCCAGCACTGTGGTATGTGGTGCTGATTGCTGCTGGGTGTGAGTCTCCACACCCAGTATTGTATGTGGTTACCGGGGATCGAACCCGGGTCCTTGCGCTTGCAAGACAGGCACTGAAACCACTGAACTAACTCCCCCGGCCCGAAAATTTCCCTGTAATAAGAAATACATTTGTAATTAATATAAAATATTTTTGAAGGTTATAGGTTTTTTTTTTTGAGATAGGGTCTTGCTTTTGTAGTTCAGGCTGGCCCTAAGCTCATTGTGTAGTTGAGGCAAGCCTCAAACTCACAGCAATCCTACTGTCTCTGCCTTCTGAGTGCTTGGATTATAGGCGAGACCCACCACGCCTGGCAAAGGTTACAGATTTTGATAAGGCAAAATTTTAATTTTCTTATTTTTTTGCAAACTTCTAATACTTTTTTTCATCATAAAAATAACACGCTAAGGACTGAGGATTTAGCTTAGTGGTTCTGGTGTCTGCCTTGTAAGTGCAAGGTCCCCAGTTCCTCGGTAACCACATACATGCTGGGTGTGATGGCTCACCCCTGTAATTCCAGCACTTTTGAGGCAGAGGCAGGAGGATTGCTGTGAGTTTGAGGTTTGCCTGGGCTACATAGTGGGCTCAGGGCCAGCCTGAAGTACAGAAGCGAGACCATCTCAAAGGAAAAAAAACATGCTAAGATAGGTTTGATGATATACATTATAATCTTATTGCTCAGGAGGTTGAGGCAGGATTGTGAGTTTTAGGCTAGGCTGAGCCACATAGCAAAACTCTGTCTCAGAAAACAAAACAAAAAATAAAAGTAACATGCCTTTTTTTAAATATAAAATCTTAAGTGTTTAAGTTTTTAATACACTTTTTAAACTAAAAGCATCTGGATGTAGCACTGCACATCTATAATTCTGGCACTCAGGAGACTGAGGTAGGAGGATTGCTTGAGTTCAAAGCCACTCTGTGCAATATAGGGAGTGCAAGGCCAGCATGAACTATATATCAAGACCCTATTTCAAAAATAAAAATTCTAAAAACATATAAGATCAGAATATTTGAATGATACAATCAACAAACTCCATCTAAAATTAATAGAAATTAAAATTAATAGAAAAAAATAACCCAGTCAGCTGCAGTGGTAAATGTGTATAAAATTTCAGCACTAAAGGAGGATGGCATCAAGAAGGTGCAAGTTTGAGTTCTACCTGGGCAATTTAAGGAGACTGTCTCAAAAAAATGGTTAGGGGTCAAGGATGTAATTAAGTGGCACAGTGTGTGCCTGCCTCACAAGCGTAAGGTCCTGAGTGCAGTCACTGGTACCAAAAATAAAAAAAAAGATTGAGAAGGCATATCCTTTGCATTAGCTGAATGCCCTTTGGTTTTGACCCTTAGGGGAAAAAAAGAAAAAGAAAAAAAAGAAGGAAGGAAAAAAGAAAGGAAGACAATCCACAAAGTGGAAGAAAATATGGAAACATGGGGAAAAAACATGGAAATTGTGTTTGTTTGTTTTTTTTACTTTTTTGAGACAGGATCTCGTTTTGTAGTTCAGGCTGGCCTCGAACTCACTGTGTAACCCAGGCTAGCCTTGAACTCATGGCAGTTCTCCAGCCTCTGCCTCCTAAGTGCTGGGATTACAAGCATGAGCTACCATGGGATTATGTGGTACCAGGGATTGAACTCAGGACCTCACACTTGCAAAACAGGTGCCGGAACCACTGAACTAAATCCCTGGCCCGAAAAGCTTTTTTAATTTGTGTGTTTCCATTTGTTGATTCTTTACGTTATTTCTTTTTTTTTTTTTAAGATTTTTTGAGACAGGGTCTCACTTTGTAGTTCAGGCTGGCCCTGAGCTCAGCCTCAAACTCACATCACAGCAATCCTCCTGCCTCTGCCTCCCAAAAGAGTGCTGGGATTACAGGCGTGAGCCACCACGCCAGGCACTGTGGAATGTGGTACTGGTTGTTGCTGGGTGTGAGTCTCCACACACCCAGTATTGTATGTGGTTACCAGGGATCGAACTGGCTCCTTGCGCTTGCAAGACAGGCGCCAGAACCACTGAGCTAAATCCCTGGCCCCTTTATGTTATTTCTTAAGAAGTGAGTTTCTGTTCAGAAAGTTCTTCCCTATGGTTATGCCTTCAAGAGTTTTACCTATCTTATCTTCCAGCATGTTTAGATCTTTGATTTCCAAGTTTTTCTTTATATATTTTTTTTCTTTATAGGATAGGAAATTGAATTTAGGCTCTCATATATGCTAGCTAAGCATCCTACCATTGAGACACACACCTCCATCTCTCTTTGTATAACTTTTAAAAATATGCATCTCAGCAATGATTGATGGTTTATGCCTGTGATTCCCCATTCTCAGAAGCTGAGGCAGAAGACTGCAAGTTCTATCCCAGCCTGTACTACGTAATGACTTAGAAGACTCATCTCTAATTGAAGAGTAAATAAAGGACTCTTGATAGAGACGCAGCGTGGTGCAAAATTCCTAATTGCAATCTCCAATACTGAATAAGAATTTAGATATTCAGAAACTTGAATTCATTCTTCATGGTTTTGTCTTTAAGATGCCAGTTCTTAGATACTGATTTATTTATTTTTTTTCAGTTTACTATGAATACATCACCTACTTCAGAAGACCTGATGTTGAGACAGTATATTTATGGACCCATGATACAGATTTATAAAGAAGATTGTGATATTCTTCACCAAAAAATTGAAGAGTAAGAAAAATTTAATTTTTTCTGTAGTTTTTGTTTGTTCTTTTTAATAAGAAAATAGTCTGTGTAGTGAGGTTTCAATTAGAATAGCACTATCTAGGGAAAAAGTTTGTAGCATATATTGGCATTGAAAAGAGTTCAGCTGAGAAAGTTTTGACTTTGGAATTGATACACAACACTGCCTATATGACACAGGGCAAATCATGTAAGCTTTACTTCAATTTCCATAAAATGGGGATAATAATATATACTTGGTAAGTGAAAATGAAATGTGAAAATATTGTATAGAAAATATTTTACCATTCCTAGCAAAAAGTAACTCCTCAATAAAAACAGTCTTCAGAATATGATATCATAAATTGATTTTGAAAAGAACATTTTCACAAAAGTATCCTATGGAAATTGTATGTGGTACCTAAAGTCAAGATTGCTTTAAAATGTTTAATTTTATAACATTTACCCTTAATTTATTTATCTAAAAAGAGCATAGTTTTATTCATGAGATAATTCTGTGCTTTGGTATTTGTAATTAGGTATATCTGGATTTCCTCAGCTAAATTAGAATGTCCCATTCAAAGTAATGCTTATAGTTGTTTTTTTGTTTTTTTGTGGTTTTTTGGGGTTTTTTTTTTTTTTGAGATAGGGTCTTCTTTGTAGTTCAGCCTGGCCCAGAGCTCACTATGTAGGCTAGGCGAGCTTCAAACTCATAGCAGTCCTCTTGCCTCTGCCTCCCAAGTGCTGGGATTATAGGCATGAGTCAACACACCTGGCACTGTAGTATGTGGTACTGATAGCTGGTCGGCATGAGTCACCATGCCAGGCATTGTTGTATGTGGTTACCTGGGATCGAACTAGGGACCTTGCACTTGCTAGTCAGGTGCTGGAACTACTGGGCTAAATCCCTGGCCCAATGTTTATGTTTTTATTTAGGACTACTAATTAAATTTGAACCAAACTAACAAAAAGAAATAAAATGATATTTTAAGAATTATGTAGATCCACAGGTTTTGAGGCAAGGATGTAGCTCAAGTGGCACCAGGCCTGCCTGACGAGCAAGGTTCTTTTTCTGTCTTTCTTTTTTTTTTAGGTTTTTGAAACAGGGTCTTGCTTTGTAGTTAAGCTGGTCCTGAACTCAGCCTCGAATTCAGCAATCCTCCTGAGTGCTGAGACTGATTGCTGGTAGGCATGAGTTACACTATACCTGGCATTATTGTATGTGGTTACTGGGGATCAAACCCAGGCCCTTGCCTTTACAAGGCAGGCATCAGAACCACTGAGCTAAATCCTTGACCCAAGAAAAAAATTCTGAGTGTGATCCCTGGTACCACCAAAAAAACCCCAGAATTGTGTAGTTTTAAAGCCATATATGGTGGTACACCCCTGCAATTCTAGCACTGGAGAGACTGAGAGGGTAGAATCATGAGTTTTAATCCAGCCTGAGTTGCATATTAAGTTCCAGGTCAACCTGGACTACTCAGAAAAACACTGTCATAAAACATACAAAAAGCTGAATGTGTTGTTGATTAAAAGAGGAAATTTATGATACTGTTAAATCATAATACTTCAGATTTTTTCAATTCTGCTTTGTTTATTCAACACAGATTTATTGAGCACTTCCTATGTGCCAGGGACTATCCTAAGTCATACTAGAGTTCAATACTATATAAATAGTAAATTTTATTATTGTCTAAAGATTAAAATGGAAGTTGGGCACACACCTATAACTGCAACAGTATTAGAGGCTAAGGCAATTTTGAGCCAAGCTTTGGCAACCTAGTGACTAGGTGCTGCCCTCTCTCAAAATGAAAAACAAAAGGTGGGAATGTAGTTCAGTATGAAGGGCCTGAATCCAGTCCCAAATGCAAAAGTTTAAAAAAATAAAAATAGAATTTTGCATTCATACATGCATGTCCAGGTGTAGTCTTCTGATTGATTTTTTTTTAACTTATATACCCATATGATGTCCTATAACTTTTATAGAAATTTACTTCCTCTACTTAACAAGAGACTAATATATATTGAGATGGTTTTAGCTTTGCAATTTGAGTAAATATTATTCTATAAAAGCAAGGTATAGTATGAGCCTCATGTGGTAGAGTAATTCTGTAATCTTAGTATTCTGTGTGGTGAGTTAGGAAGAATAAAAATTCAAGACCAGCTTGTGCAATGTACTGATATAGGGAGATCCATTCTCAAAATAAAAATAATAGCTGGGTCTGTGGTGGCTCCTGCCTATAATACCAGCACTTGCGAGGCAGAGGCAGGAGGATTGCTGTGAGTTCAAGGCTTACCTGGGCTACGTAGTGAATTCAGAGCCAGCCTGAACTACAAAGTGAGACCCGGCCTCCAAAACAAACAAAATAAAAGTAATAAAATGTGCTGGGGATGTAGCGTACTGCAAAAGCTCTGGGTTCAATCCCTGGTATCACAAAACGTAAAATAAAATAAAAAACTAAAGTAAGGTATGACTTTGAAATAAATTGGTAACTTTTACTTGAAATACTATTACAGCTTAATAGTTTTGCATTGACAAGTCTTAAAGATATAAGCAGGATGATTCTATATTAGAACATATGTTGAAATGAGAATTGTATTCAAGAGAAGTTTCTTTAGTTTATAGTACTATTAAACTGCTATTTTTAAAATGTTGAATAATCGGGGGCCGGGGAGTTAGCTCAGTGGTTCCGGCGCCTGTCTTGCAAGCGCAAGGACCCGGGTTCGATTCCCCGGTAACCACATAACAATACTGGGTGTGGAGACTCACACCCAGCAGCAACCAGTACCACCTACCACAGTGCCGGGCGTGGTGGCTCACGCCTGTAATCCCAGCACTCTTTTGGGAGGCAGAGGCATGAGGATTGTGATGTGAGTTGGAGGCTGAGCTCAGGGCCAGCCTGAACCACAAAGCGAGACCCTGTCTCAAAAAAAACTAAAAAAAAAAAAAAAAATGTTGAATAATCTCACCAGATACTTTTCTTGAGAGAATCCCCCCCCCTTTATTTTAATTTAGAAAAACCCTGGGAGGTACTTGCCTAGCACACCTAAAGTGCTGGGTTCCATTCCTAGTACCACAATTATTAAAAACTAAATAGGAGGAATTAAATTAAATATCGCTGTGAATCTAAGCTTATTCATTCTTGCTGACTATTGAACCCTAGCTAATGAACTTCTGTGTATTTTAGATTAAAAGTTTCTGCACTGAACCAAGATAAGCTGTTGACTGATGTAAACAGGAACCTGTGGGAAAAAATGAAGCACTATTCTGATGAGGAGGTACTTGTGTTTCATTTTCTGCATGGGAATCAATACAGATATTTTAAACAGTTCTTATTGTGAAATAAGTAACTTAATTGTCAAGCAGTGATTAGTTCTTTATTTATTTTATTTATTTTTTAAATCCCCAGCCCCCTAGTTTTTGTTTCTTAGGTGTAGTACACTGTCATATTCTTATTAAATCACAAGTAACTGTTATTATATAATGTTTTCATGATGATAAATATATGAAATACATTTGAGGTTTCCACTTTGTTTGCCCTTCACTTAGGTTTTTTTTTGGAGGGGCTGGTTGTGACAATGTCATGCCATGCAGCACAGGCTGGCTCTGAGCTCAGTGTGTAACCGAGATTAGCCCTAAACTTAAGGTTATCCTCCTGTCTCAGCCTCATAAGTTCTATGGTTACAGATCTGTACCACCACCCCTAGCTTCTTCACATAGATTTAAATAAGAAGGATTTACTTTATTAATTAAATAATAACCCAATGTATATGTTCCTTAATAAATTAAAAGTTTTTTTCTCAAGCAGGTTGGGTGGCATATGCAATGTTAGTACTCTTGGAGGCTGAGACAGGAGAATCACAATTGTGGGCTCTACTTGGGAAATTTAGTAATTTAGCCAGATTCTGTCTCAAGAAACAAAAAAGGCTGTGGATATAGTTTGGTAAGGGTTTTTTTTTCTTTTGTTGTTTTGTTTTGTTTTTTGTTTTTTGGTACCAACAATCAAACTCATGGCTCAGTGGTAATGCACCCCTGAGTTTTAATTCCTAGCACTTTGGGGAAGGGGGAAGCCTGACAGCTTTGATTTTGTTCTTAAACTGTTATATAAAGTTAAATTTGCTCATGAGATGTGTCCTGCTTTAGTTATCAGAATCTAACATGGACAACATCTTGGGCTGGGGATTTAGCTCGGTGGTTCCAGCATCTACCTGGCAAGCATAAGGTCCCAAGTTTGATCCCTGGGAACCACATGTCACAGTGCCAGGCATGATGATTCATGCTTATAAACCCTGCACTGATAACCACATACCATAATGCTAGGCGAGCATAGTGGCTCATGCCTGTACTCTCAGCACTCTGGAGGCAGAGGCAGAAGGATTACTGAGTTCAAGGCTGGCCTGGGCTACATAGTGAGTTCAGGGCCAGCTTCAACTATAAAGCAAGATCCTGTCTAAAAAAAAATAAAATAATAAAATAAAAATGGACAGCACCTGGCTATGTGGCAGGTGAACTGTCCTCACACCATTTATGTTTCTCGTTGGTTGGTTCTAGTACAGTATACTCTTTTAATTCTCTTTGCAGCTAAAGGCCTTTGGAATTCACCTTAACAAAATAAAGTCGCGTTTTACCAAAATGACTAAGGTCTTCACTCATCAAGGAAAAGTGGCTCTGTACAGCAAACTGGTACAGGCAGCTAAGGTAATTTGAGACAATTAATAATAGACATTGCTATTAAAATTATTTTATCGTGCATGTGAAGTATGGAGAATATTCCTTAGAAGACACATGAATGAGACTGAGACTAGAATATAGTTCTATTATGGGCTTTTATCTCATCTCCAACATTATCACCCATTTTATATATATAAATTGGAATGAGACACCGGATTTCCTGTGCTATTACTTACGACTATCCTTTAGTGGGGAGTGGTGGTGAATCCCTGTAGTATCAGCACTTTGGAAGAATTAGGCAGGAAGATCATAAGTTCAAGCACTACCTGAGCAACTTAGTGATATATTCTCTCAAAATAAAGGGATTGAAGGTTGGCACTAGGGAGATGTAGCTCAGTGTAGTGTGGCCCTAGGCTCAATGCCCAGTACTGAAAGAAAAAAAAAAAAAACCCATAAGATTACCTTCCTGTGTATGTATATGTGTTATATATTTAAGTAGCATTTTTCAAAATGATCATCTTTTTTAAAAGGTTCTGTTTAAAGAATTTTCCTTTTTCATTGAAAAATAAGTATAGAAAATGTTGCATGCAGTATCTTCTTTTAAAGAAATACAAATTTTGAGTTATGTTAATATCTTGTGTTCCATGGAATACTTATAAAGATGTTAAAGAATAGTACAAAATTAGTTTGTGATTTATCTGCTTTTTAAATTTAATTTATATTTAAGAATATATTTTAAGCTTTGACCTTCATTGTAAGATTTGCCTATTCATGATTAAGGCATGCAGTTATGTCTATGGCCATACCACCCTGAATGTGTCTGATCTCGGAAACTAAGCAGGGTTGGGCCTGGTTAGTACTTGAATGGGAGGCATGCAGTTATATCAGCAATTTGAACCCTCTAATGTAATTTGATCTGACAGTATAAATTCTTGTGTTTAGAATGAAAGAGAGAAACTTCAGATAAGGATAAATGAGATGGACAATATACTTAAGAAGATTGATAACTGTCTTGCTGAGGTGGCAATGGGTAAAGTATTTTAAATACTCTGCCAGCAGGTGGGGATGCTTTGTTTGATCCCTACTACCACAGAAAATGATAAATACCTTCCTAAAATAATACTTAATTAATCTAAATGTTTCCTTACAGTAGAGTTGTGCTGTTAGTATTCTAAAGACTCATATTAACAACTTGAGACTTTAAATTAAAACTTAACATTTTCACTCATAACAATCAAGAGGCACTGAGGATAATGAGTGCCTTTGGAAAGCTCTTCATAACCTAGACTATAATCTTGTGTTCTTTAAAAGATGAATTTATTGTATTTGAAATTAACCTTTCAGTTTGCCCTATTGTAAATCCTTATTAGTTTTGCTGTCCTGAAACTGTTTTTTCTTACACCACAAAATTCTACATAATTATCAGATTTGGTTTCTCTTAGCTCTTACAATCATGACCTATTTTACAGTGCATTTGACATTGCTGATTGTTCATTTTTTCTTAAACCTCTCATCTCCTAACTTCTATGAGGTTATACTACCCTAATTCTATTCTTCTCTCTTGGCCAATCTTTACCTCTTCTGTTGGCCTCTTTTTCTAACTAATCCTTTCTACTTCATACTAAAAAATAGAAGCCCTGAAATTGGAACTTCCAAACTTCCTATACCAATGAAACCAAATTTTATCTGTTTATAGTCATTTGTTTTTCTTTCTTTTGTTTTACCTAAGACTAAACTAAACTTTGATTTCTATCTTTTCTTTTCAAGAACCTTTTGTTTGTTTGTACCACAGATCTAACTCAGGACCTTGCGCTTGAGAGGCAGATTGCCAGAACCATTCAGCTAAATCCCCAGCCCTCTTTTGAAGAATCTTACATTTACTCATTTTCCCTTTTCTCATACATTTAACCTCTCCATTTTCATTTTGTATATTTACTTCTCTTCCATCATTAAAAATGCCAGGCTGTGGTATCACATACTTAAAGTCCCAGCCCTCAGAAGGCTAAAACCACCCTGGGCTGCACAGTGAGTTCAAAGCCATGCCGGGTTACACAGTGATACCTTGCCTTAAAGCCAAAGCAGCTGGGATTGGCGGTGCATACCATAACTCCAGCACTTGGGTGGCTGAGGTAGGATTATCATGAGTTCAGAGCCAACCTGGGGTACATAGAGAATTTGAATTTATCATGAGCCACATAGTTAGATCTTGCCTCAAAAAACCCACTCATTCAGTCATTAAATACATACATACAAAAACAAAACAACCACAGCACACACTGCACTTACCTCTTTAGGTAGCACTGAATGCTCCCTGTTTCTTATTCCTTCACTGTTCCTTCACTTACCTAGTACCTGCTATGTATTATATATAATAACTCAGTGCACAGGACACACTGGTAAACCAGAACAAATATTTGTGCCTTACAGAGTTTCCAGTCCAGAAAAAAAAAAATTGACATTAAACAAGTGATTTTATTGTAAATTCTATGGGAGAAATTACAAGACGAAGTGAGGTTCTATAACAAAAATCTGATGGAGGTCAGATTTTTCCCTCTAAAGTATTTAAGCCAGCTGTGATGACTCACATCTGTAATCCCAACACTTAGGAGGCAGAGGCAGGAGTATGGCTGCAAGTCCCTGGCTAGCCTGGGATACATAGTGAGCTCAGGGCCAGCCTGAACTACAAAGTGAGACCCTGTCTCAAAAAACCTAAAATAAATAACCATTTAAGCCAAGATCTGAAGGATAAATAGAATTTAACAAAGTAGAAAGGAAGGAGGAAATAAACTGTTGAAAATCAGTAACACCTGCAGAAACCTTTACAAGGGGGAGAATACATCAATTAACAAAAGTTTGAAAATGAGGCCAATGTAGCTGAAATAGAACAAAAGGGAAAATGATCAGATAATAAACCTGGATATATTCTGAGGAATCGGTCATAGAATGGTCCTCTTAAAGAGTTTCGGATTTTTCTAAGAACAATAACAGCCTTTAAAGGATGTTAAAGACTGGCTATAGTATAGAGATTAGATTTTAGTTGGTAAGAGTATATTAAGAATGGGCATGGTGGCTCACACCTGTACTCTTAGCACTTGGGAGATAGAGGCAGGAGAACTGCCATGAGTTCGAGGCTAGCCTAGGCTATATAGTGAGTTCAAGGCCAACCTGAACTACAAAGTGAAACCCTGTCTCAAAAAGCAGAACAAAAAACTGAAAAAAAGTAAATTCATCTAATTTAAATAGTTAGTGGACTGTCTAGTTATAATAAACAGAAGCTTATATTAAGGGATGCTGGTAATGGTGAAGAAAAAGACATTCTGAGAGAAAATATAAACTTGAGTAAACTTGGTTTGGATATGAGTAGAGAGGAGACTTAGTGATTCCCAGGTTTCAAAAACAAGTTAAGATTTTAAATTATGTCCCTATATTTTATATGTATATCTGTTCCTTTTTGGCCCTATGAGGACTAACAATAACTATTTCATATCTGCAAATTGTGTATCTTATGTATAAATTATATGTGCTCATTATATATGTTACCTCGATTGTATAAATTGATATATAACATAAACACTGTAATAATGTGTTATATCCATATATAGTCTGTCTCAAAGTGACCACTAAGAAGGTAGTAGTTGAGATCATTTCTATGTAGTTTAAAGCTCACTAATTTGCCACCAGAAGTGTTTGCATAGTCACAGTGTAGTGCCTCATTTGACAAGGAACAAAACATGTTTGTGAAATACTTCCATGCTTCATTTTTGGCTTTTTTTTTTTTTTGGTGAGACAAGGTCTCACCACATATTTTAGGCTGGCCTTGAACTCACTGTGTCACAAAGCTGGCCATGACCTCACAGTAGTCCCTTCCAAGTCTCTCAAATGCTGGAAGTACAGGTGTGCACCACCACATCTGACTTCTTGGTAAATTTTTTTTTAACTGAGTTATTCTATTCATGTTGTCTGTTTTAGAAACTAAGATTCTGGAGGATGATGAGAAAGAAAATCCTATGGAAGAATGGTATTCTGAAATGAGAGCTACAGAGAGAGGTAACTGAATTAGTTAAGGAAATTAAAGTAGCCATCTGCTTTAAGTTTATTTAGGTGAAGTTTGTGATAATATTCTAATGTGTTTTGTTTTCTTTTCCTAGATGTAGAAAAGCTGAAAACTAAAGAGAAGGATCTTCAAAGGTCAGCCTACAACTCAAGTATTAGAAAGTATAGTGCTGAACTCCACAATAGAAATGACTTCCTGCCTTTAGAGACAAGTTTAGGTGCATGAGTCTTGATTAAGGCTGACTCAGGGCTTCTTCTCCAAGGTGGTATTACTCAAGCTCAAATACTGTCAGGATCTTTTTTAAAAAATTAAACCATACATTAAACTATTTTTCATTGTACTTAGCTAAGTAGAAGTATAAAATGAGGCATCTAAAGCTTATGAATTAGTTCAACTATAGGACTAAAAGAAAGTGAATATAGGGGCCAGGGATTTAACTCATTGGTTCCAGCGCCTGCCTTGCAAGCGCAAGGGCCTGGTTGATCCCCTGGTAACCACGTACAATACTGAGCATGGAGACTCACGCCCAGCAGCAATCAATACCACATACCACCGTGCCGGGTGTGGTGGCTCACACCTGCAATCCTAGCACTCGGGAGGCAGAGGCAGGAGGATTGCTGTGGTGCTTGAGGCTGCGCTCGGAGCCAGCCTGAACCACAAAGGGAGACTCTGTCTCAAAAAAAAAGAAAGTGAATATAAATCATGACAGACCCAGTAAAATTTTAGTTGACAACATTAAATTTTTTTAAATTAATGTATATTAGCAGTAGGAGCATTAATTTGACTAGTGGGTAGTATTTGAGTGAAATGAAGTTGATAGCAGTACAATTACTAAAACATAAATTCTATTTAACTCTTAACAAACTGAACAAAATCAAATGTAGGCCACAAACCTATGACATCTCCTTTTTATGGTGTGCATCCTTATTCTTTTATTTTTTTGGTAGTGGGGATTCAAGGTAGGCACAGCACCACTGAACTAATCCCTGATCATCCTAATCTGTTTTATGCTCTTCAGAATGAAAAAGTAATGTCCAACATTATTTTAAAGAACATGGAACCCCACTAAACCATCAGCAGTCTCTGTTTTGAGAGAGGGTGTTTTATATCTTTCCTAAATTAATGATTATCAAAACAAAATATTATCTCACTGGGACCACCTAGCAAATGACTTCTTTTCTTTTTTTTTTGAGACAGGGTCTCACTTTGTGGTTCAGGCTGGCCCTGAG
Source organism: Petromus typicus (assembly GCA_004026965.1). Taxonomy (NCBI): domain Eukaryota; kingdom Metazoa; phylum Chordata; class Mammalia; order Rodentia; family Petromuridae; genus Petromus; species Petromus typicus. The sequence goes on along the minus strand of PVIR01018436.1, from coordinate 8,121 downwards.
CTCAGCCTTATACTCACATCACAGCAATCCTCCTGCTTCTGCCTCCCGAGTGCTGGGATTATAGGCGTGAGCCACCACGCCCGGCACTGTGGTATGTGGTACTGGTTGCTGCTGGGGGTGAGTCTCCATACCCAGTCTGGTATGTGGTTACCGGGGATTGAACCCAGGTCCTTGCACTTACAAGACGACGCCAGAACCACTGAGCTAACTCCCCGGCCCAGCAAATGAGTTCTTACAGTGAACTGTTTTATTTATATTCTAAATTCTCTCATAAAGACCTTACCTTTCAATGAATATCTGGTTTTATTTGCAGAAAGGTCTTAGAACTGGATGTACAGAAAGAGCAGATCCTTGCTGAGATAGATTATATGCAAAAACAAACAAATAAAACTGAAGAACTACTGGATTGTTTGAGGTAAGGAAATCAGATATCATTAGTTCATATTGTATCCTCTAGTTGAGTTGAGTATCTGAGCCTACTGGAGCAGTAGATATATTTTTAATATGTTCCTATAGGTTTCCTGTTTGTTTTGCATTGATTTGTTTTTGGGTTTTTGGGTTTTTTTTTTTTTTTTTTTGAGACAAGGTCTTGCTTTTGTAGTTCAGGCTGGCCCTGAGCTCACTATGTAGCTCAGACAAACTTCAAATTCACAGCAGTCCTCCTGCCTCCCTCTGCCGGGTGCTGGGATTACAAGCATGAGCCACCACGCCCAGCATGTTTTATTATGTTTTGAGGGAGCATCTCACTATGTAGTTCAGCCTGGCCTTGAACTCACTGTGTAGCCAAGCCTGGCCTTGAGTTTTTAGCAGTCCTCCTGCCTCAGCCTCCTAAGTGCTAGGATTACAGGCATTTGCCACCATGCCCAACAAGAATTTAATCTTGAATTGTGTATCAAAGAAAAAATGTTTATGCAGTGAAAAGGATTAAATTTATAGCATTATTTCTGATGAATGTAATCATTAGGTATATAAAGAGTACCAATAAAGGGCTGAGGATTTAATGCAGTGGTTCTGGCACCTGCCTTATAAATGCAAGTGACCGGTTGATCCCTGGTAACCACATACAACAATGCCGGCTGTGGTGACTCAGCCCACCAGCAATCAGTACTATATACCACAGTACTGGTTGTGGTGATTCACACCTGTAATCCCAGTACTCAGGAGGCAGAGGCAAGAGGATTGCTGTGAGTTTGAGGCTGGCCTGAGCTACATGGTGAGCTCAGGGCCAGCCTGAACTACAAGGTGAGACCCTATCTCAAAAAAAAAAGAAAAAGTGTCAATAAAATTTAAACAAGACTAAAGGTTTAGTTCAGTGATACTGCACCTGCCTCAAGCACAACATTCTGAGTTCAGTTCCCAGTATTGCCAAAAACCCCCCAAAACTAAAACAAACCAATAAACATTTCACAGCTCTCCTACCTTTATTATTCATATCTGGCAGGAAGATACCACAGCTCTTCCACCTTTATATTTTTACTTTGGTGTCAAGTACATAAATTCTTTTAGAGGCAGTACTGTACTACAGGTTAAAAACCTGTATTAACTGCTAAGCATGGAGTCTAGTTACTTAAGAAGCTAAGGCAGGAAAATTGCTTGAGCCCAGTAGTTTGAGATTATACTGGGCAACATAGCTGAATTACAAAGCAAGACCCTGTTTCAAAAAAGCTTAAAAAGCATAAATTGCACATTGACAGTATTTAAATTGGAATGCTGATTGTCTCCCAATCTAGTGGCAGCTGCTATTGGTACTGTTTGGGTGGTATCAGAAATTCTCTTAGCTGGGATGGGATGTCATTCAATTTAGAGCACTTGCAAAAGAATGGTTTTCTTTCTGTTTCTGTCTTCAGTTTGTCTGAGTGGGAAGTCATTCAGTGGAGTGATGATCAAGCTGTATTTACCTTTGTTTATGATACCATAGAACTCACCATCACCTTTGGCGAGCCACTGGGTAAGTAGCAAAGCAAGATAATCCTCTGCGTAAAAAAAAAGTGGTTAGACTCTGAAGATTCAAATGTTTAGCAACTTTATGAGACCATGTTTCAAAAATTTAAATAAAGGATTAGGACCTAACAGCTCAATGCAAAAGCCTGGGGTTCAGTCTAGTTCTGGGGGCAGCTAAGAGGGAAAAAAAAGAAATAATAATGCAATTAGTGAAAGTTACCCTTGTTAATTATATTGAACAATAAAGTTTTGCTATCATAATAGTGCTGAGCTCTTTCCTCCCCCCCCATTTTTGTCTATAATAGAGAATTTAATTGCCAATGATTCTTGATTTTATACTTTTATACTGGACTGGCCATGTAGCTTAGTAGTAGTGTGCTTTTCTAACTGAGATCTTACTCATATCCATGAGCCAGTAGTGGGTGCTTATACTTCCACACCCTGCATGTCCAGTCTGTAGAGTTTTCAGTCTCTTGTGCTATGCCTAGTGACACCTGGGTTGGGGAGGAAACTGTCTTGTCCAGGTTTTATAAATGTCTTAGTCAAATTCAGATTCCAGCTTGTGAATCCACTGTGTGTCTTTTTGTACTTGGTAAGCAAGTATTGGGCTGTGGGATGGGAGAAGAGATCAGTAATGTGGAAGAACTTTCTGTTGTCTTTTCTTTCTCCCATAGCTGTAAATAACTTTTAATGGCTGAGCCCCAGACTTGTACTTTTTTCCTAATTGTAGAAATCATTCTCAGGGCTGAGGATGTAGCTCAGTGGTACCACACCTGCTCTTGAGTTCGATCCCTGGTACTGCAAAAAAGAAAAGAAAAAGAAAGAAAAGAAAAGAAAAATCTTTCCAAAGATAAAAAAATAAAATTTTCAACAAAGTAGAAAAGAATCAGAATTTGAGAGACATAAGATAACTTAAGATCTGAAGGCATGAGCAACTGTTCTGGCTATCTATAGTTCATCATGATAATGATAAAACATTAGTTATTTTTATTGTATTCTTTCAAGAATAGATGAGGGGAAATGATAGCCATCTGAAAAAATTACCTTAACACAAAAGTTAGGAGTCAAATGAAGTCCTAACAAATATAACTGTGTTCTACATTCTTAAATTCCCATCAAAGGGCCTACCAAATCAATGTGGTTGAGCAAGTTTGGTCTGGTGTCACACACCTATAATACCAGCACTCAAGAGGTATCAAAGTTACTTTTCTCATTGCCAAGACAAAATACCCTATACATAAAGTTAAAGGAGGGGAGGTTTATTTAATCTGTAGAGGTTTCAGTCCATAATTGGCTGGCTCCTAGGCACAGTAGCATATGACAGAAAGGCACTGCAGAGGAGAAACAGTTCATGGTGCTCACAGAGGGTAGCAAAAGCAACAAAGGACCTTAGCAGCTTTTTTCTGCCCTTTTCATAGTTTATTTAGGCTAATGGGATTAGGATGGTAGCAAATCAATGGATTGACTTAGAAATCACACACCCTTAATCCCAACATTGTTCGTAGATCAATCATACTTCTCTAGATCATATGAGATTTGGGGGGTACATCTAGACCCAAACCATAATAGGAAGCTAAGACAGAAGAATTGCTGTGAGTTTGAGACCAACCTGGGCTACTTACTGAGTTCAAGGCCAGCCTATATTACACACTGAAACCTAGTCTAAAGATGAAAGAAAATTATATATATAATTGGAGCAATCTTGGGGGAATCTTTACCATATACAGAAAAAAGTATGATTCAAGGATAGACTTTGAATTGACATGAAAAAAATCCTAATATCAGAAGAATAAGATTCTAAAGTACTGTGTGTTATTAGCTTAGAACAGATAGTAAAAAAGAAATACTATTCTTTTTCTGGTTCTTAGTTGGTGACCTTTTCCTGGAAAAGCCCTACAGGAAGATTGCTGACCTGAATTTTCAGTCTTTGTTAGATGGTAAGTTCAAAACATTGAAGCCCCTAAAAGTATTGGTAATTTATGGGTATAAATTGTTTATTGGTAACTCTTTCACATGCTAAGTTAAATGTAAACAACAATAATAATTTGTCCTTAAAATATTTATTTATTTATTTATTTATAAAACTGCTTGGTTAATGTTCTAAATATTTAATTTCCTCCCTTCTCCTCTCTTGTTCCTCCCTCTTTTCCTTCCTGCATCCTTCTTACCATTTTCCTTCCCTCCTTCTCTCCTTCCTTCTAAGACTGGGTCTCACTATGTAGTTTAAGCTGGCCTTAGACTCATGGTGATCTTCCTGCCTCAGCCTCTGACTGCTGAGATTATAATCATATGCCACCATACTCAGTTTATTATAAAAGAAATTACTTATTATTAGTTCTTGAGCAATGACTAGTAATTGCTATTCCCTAGTTTGAAAATTACCATTGTGAGTACCTAGTCTATATCAGGCAAGTGTTGTCTGTTTGTTTTAGTCTTTCAGGTTTTTGTTTTGTTTTATTTTTGGGGGTTTTATTTGGTTTTTTTGAGACGGTATCACTTTTGTAGTTCAGGCTGGCTCTGAGCTCAGCCTTGAACCCTCAGCAATCCTCCTGCCTCTGCCTTCCAAGTGCTGGGATTACAAGCGTGCCATCACGCCTGACACTATGATATGTGGTTCAGATTGCTGATGGGCGTGAGTCTCCAGCCTGGCATTGTTGTATGTGGTTACTGGGGATTGAACCCGGGCCCTTGCACTTGCCAGGCAGGCACTGGAACCACTGAGCTAAGTCCCCAGCCATTGTTTTAATTTTTTTAGACAGGATCTCTCTAGTCCAGGTAGATCTTCAACTCACTACATAGAAAATGCTGGCCTCAAACTCGACATTCCTCTTGCCTTAGCTTCCCAAATACTGGGATTACAGGAGTGTGCCACTACATCTGGCAAGTATGTATATTACTTACATTAATGCTAAGGTATTTTCCATTTTATAAGTTAGGGAACTAAAGATCAGAAAAATTAAACTGTGTTTAAGATCACTTAAATAGTTAAAACAACCAAGCATATACCTGTAATCTCATTACTTGGGAAACTCAGGTAGGAAAATTGTCTTGGGTTTGAGGCCAGTCTAGGCTACATAGTGAATTCAAGGCCAGCTTCAACAACATAGTGAGACCCTATCTCAAAAAAAACAAAGGTCTAAAAAAAGGCTATGATTTGAATTCAGATGTATGTTGTATTTATTTATTTAATAAATTTTATTAGTATGTGTTCATGTTGTTTGTCTTTTAAGATGGAGTCTCGCTATGTAGTTCAGGGCTCAAACTGACTATGTAACCCAGGCTGGCCTTGAACTCATGGTGATCCTCCTGTCTTAGCCTCCTGGCCTCCTGAGTGATGGGATTACAGGGGTCACCACTATACCTGGTAATATGTTATATGTACGTATGTATATATGTATGTGTACATGCATTTTGAGACAACTTCTCGCTTTGTAGTTCAGGCTGGCCCTGAACTCACTATGTAACCCAGGCAGGCCTCAAACTCAGCAGTCCTCCTGCCTCTGCCCACCAAGTGCTGGGATTACAGGCATGAGCCACCATGCCCGGCACTGTGGTATGTCGTACTGAATGCTGATGGATGTGAGTCACAAGGCCTGGCATTATTGTATGTGGTTACTGGGGATTGAGAGATTGAACTCAGGATCTTGCGCTTGCAAGGCAGGTGCTGGAACCACTGAGCTAAATCCCTGGCCCTATATGTTGTATTTAAACCCACACTTTTTTTTATGCTGGGGTTAAACCCAGGGTTTTGAACATGCTAGAAAAGCCTTCTGAAACACATTCTGAGCCTCACTGAGACACATTCCTGGTCATAAACCTGTGCTTTTAACCAAGTTCTGTTCTGTATTTGTGAAGCCAGATGTGGTGGCACTCACCTGAAATCCTAGTACTCGGGCAACTGAGGCAGGAAGATCTCAAGTCTATGTTGCAGTCTAGGTTGTAGAGCATTAGTGAGTTCAAGTCTAGTCTTAATATTATATAAACTTGAGAAAAAAGAAGCAGGAGCGGGGATTTAGCTCAATGGTTCCAGCACCGGTCTTGCAAGCGCGAGGACCCAGGTTCGATCCCCAGTAACCACATACCATACTAGGCATGGAGACTCACCCCAGCAGCAGCCAGTAGCACATACCACAGTGTTGGGTGTGGTGGCTTACGCCTGTAATCCCAGCACTCGGGAGGCAGGGACAGGAGGATCGCTGTGATGTGAGTTTGAGGCTGAGCTCAGGGCCAGGCTGAACTATACAGCGAGTCCCTGGCTCAAAAAACCTAAAAAAAAAAGAAAAAGGAAAAAGAAGCAGGGGAAGTGGGAAAAGAGAAATAAGAATTAAGATAAGCTATATAAATGTACCAGCTCCCCATGAACAATGTAGTCATTATGTACTATAAGCACTAATAAAAAACATTTTACAAAATGACTGTGCATGATAAAGGATTGAGTTTGTGGGAATGCCTTGTATACCCATATACAATTCTGTTTGAAAATAAAAATGAAGCAGATACTTTGACACCTATTAGTTTGAGGGTATTTCTTGCCTAGGCAATATAGTATTGGTAGTTTCTATAAAATATATGAATAATAAATAATACCTTACCTTTGGATTTGTTCTTTTTCTTTTCCAGAGGATAAAGCTCCCTCTTCCTCCCTTTTGGTTCATAAGCTTATTTTTCAGTACATTGAGGAACAGGAATCCTGGAAGAATAAATGTACAACACAGCATCAGGTACCCAAGGTAAAGTCTGATTGAACTCTTTAAAGGAAGATTTGCATTGTCTATCTCAAAAAGCACTGGTGAAATGATGTGAATATAATAGTATCCTGAGATGACATACATACTCTGTTGTTTAACCGTTGAGGATTCATTATAACAGAGCCATTAAACATTAAAATATTTTTGTAATTTCATCAAACTCCTCCATTTTTTCCAGATGCTTGAGGAATTTTCACTGGTAGTGAATCATTGCAGACTCCTTGGAGAAGAGATTGAATTTTTAAAGAGATGGGGACCAAATTATAACCTAATGGACATACATGTGAACAATACTGAGTAAGTGTTAGTTCCCTGGGGCAGTAATGACAAAGTATTACAAAGAGAAACTTATTACCTGGGTTGCTTATTACTTAACCTGGAGGCTAGAAGGCCATTATCAGGGTTCCAACAGAATTGGTTCCTCACTATGAGGAAAGTCTTTTCTCCTTTACCATAACTTCTGGTGCTTCATTGGCAAGAAATAATGTATACCAAGTTTCACAAGTCGTGTAAAAGCAGAATATGTTTGTGTTTTAGTCTTTTGTTGTTGTTGTTTTATATTTTTAATCATGGGTTTTGTCTCTTCCAGATTGAGGCTTTTATTTTCCAGTTCTGCAGCATTTGCAAAGTTTGAGATAACTTTGTCTCTCTCGGCCCATTATCCGTTTGTCCCATTACCTTTCACCATTCAGAATCACCTTGGGAGCACTAGGTAAGTAAAGGACCAGTAGGATCAGACTACCTACTTTTTCACTTTTATTATTTCATTTGAAAGCTCCCTACAACTGGTCAGCAAATTGATAATGATTGCTAAGTGTCACTTTGTGAGGGTTTTTTTGCAGTGCTTTAAATAAATAGAGCCATCTGTATGCTATGCAAATGCTCTACTACTGAGCTACATCTCTGTCCCTGATAATGTTGTTTGTTTTGTCTTTTTTGTTTTTGAGACAATGTCTTGCTGTGTAATTCTGGGTGGCTTTGAACTCATGATGGTCCTCCTGCTTTAGCTTCCCAGGTGTGACAGCATGCCAGCTAAGGATCTGATCTTTAATGTCAGTGTTTTTTGTGGTTGTCTGATCGGTGCCAGAGACCACTGGGCTGCTCTGTTATACATATTTCACTTTTTAAATCCACCTACACTCAGAATAGGAATCAAGTAGAAAATTCTACATAACTGCAGCTCAGATCGTAGGGAAACAATTTTATGGCCTTAATCAAAAATGCTATATTCTGGGGGGCCGGGGAGTTAGCTCAGTGGTTCCGGCGCCTGTCTTGCAAGCGCAAGGGCCCGGGTTCGATTCCCCGGTAACCACATAACAATACTGGGTGTGGAGACCCACACCCAGCAGCAACCAGTACCACATACCACAGTGCCGGGCATGGTGGCTCACGCCTGTCATCCCAGCACTCGGGAGGCAGAGGCAGGAGGATT
>PVIR01018435.1:0-33406 GCA_004026965.1 Petromus typicus | reverse complement strand
GTCTGTTACTTTGCCAGTACCACGCAGTTTTTATCACAGTGGCTTTATAGTATAGTTTCAGGTTTGGAGTTGTGATACCCCCCACCATGTCCCTGTTGCTTAGAATTGCTTTGGCTATTCTAGGTCTTTTGTGGTTCCAGATGAAAGTTTGAATTTTTTTCTCTAGATCTGTGAAATATGCTGTTGGGATTTGAATCAGGATTGCATTGAATGTGTAGAGTAGTTTTGGGAGTATAGCCATTTTGACAATATTGGTTCTTCCTACCCACGAGCAAGGTATGTCTTTATATTTTTTGATATCATCTTCTATCTCCTTTTTCAGAGTGCTATAGTTTTCAAAGTAGAGGTCTTTCACCTCCTTTGTTAGATTGATTCCTAAGTATTTTATTTTTGGGGGTGCTATTGTGGAAGGGACTGACTCTCCAATTTCTATCTCAGTGGGTCTACTGTTTGTGTATACGAAGGCTATTGATTTTTGAACGTTGACCTTGTAACCAGCTATGCGGCTAAAACTGGCGATTAGGTCCAGCAGTTTTTTAATTGAGTTTTTAGGATCCTGTAGAGTATCATGTCATCAGAAAATAATGACAATTTAACTTCTTCTTTTCCAATCTTTATTCCTTTTATTTCTTTCTCTTGCCTAATTGCTATGGCTAATATTTCCAGAACTACATTTAACAGAAGTGGTGAGAGAGGACACCCTTGTCTTGTCCCCCATCTTAGTGTGAAAGGTTTCAATTTTTGACCATTTAGTATGATACTGGCTGAAGGTTTCTCGTAGAGAGCTTTTATTAGTTTGAGATACAGACCATCTATTCCAATCTTCTGTAGAGTTTTGAACATAAATGGAAATTTAAATTTGAGATCCAATCACACAAATCTTGAAGGCTTTTCAATCTAGGTAGAAAGTCTGGCATTTAAGGTAACATATTCAAGAAGGAATTCAAAGGCATTACCACAATTACCTGCACAATACTCCATGATCTTGTTTTCAATTTTCTTCTAAAGCTACTATTCAGAGAAAGGTTTGAAGATGTATTGCCTACTTTTAAATTTGCAATGTCACAGAATCTAACTCCTCAATAGTTTCACAAGGAAATCAATTTTGATGTATATCTTGAGAAAATATCTTTGAATAGAAGTTTGGCTCATTATAGAACTAAATGTAGTGTTTTGAGAGAGCACAGGTAGTTCCTATGATGGAAGATAAGGCATGGATTTACTCTGAGACATTGAATCTTCTTAAAAAAAATCTTTCAGCTCTACTTATGTTATTCCTCAGAATGTTTTAGCTCAGTGACACCATCTAATGTGTGAAAAAAACTTAAAAATAATTTGACCATATAATAGTATAGAAATATAAACATAAAAACTTGAGTTTTCACTTTTTCAATCAAATTAATAGAAATGATTTTCTGTTATAAAGTCTTTTTGTACATAAAGGAGTGTGTTCTTTTTCCTTTTGTTTACATTACTATTTTAATATTTGAGTGTAGATAACTCTGTTATATGGAAGATCATGAAATAATTTTTCCAGTAAATTAAATTGTGAAAATAACAAATTTAAAGTTTGTATGTACATGAATTACCAATTTTAAAATGGATTCAAATAAGGAACATTTCCTAATGATAATACTCCGATCACTGCCAGATCTTTAGCTTTTCTGAAGGCCTCTGGGAAGTGAGGGAATTGACAGCAGGACAAAGGAAGGAAGGCCTAGGATATGGTCACTCTAGAAATAGATGTAGATGCCAGATAGCTACTATGGGAATGTCTTTAATTTCAAGTTATGATCAGGATCAGAAAAGATCTTTTCTTCTTATAGGAAGTCCTGTTTGATAATAATAGAGAGCCCCAACTCCAGAGATACATTTGCCTTATAGATCCAGAGGAGAGGACCCTGTCTATTTACTTAGCTCTTACCAGTGAACTTCCATCAGATTTTGACTGAGACATTTAAATATTGTCCTTTCTGCTATTTTGTCTCTTAAGACATCCACTTTCTTCTTAATTACATATTTTAAACAATAACATAAGTTTTAACATTTCATTTAGCTTATCAGAACCTGAAGATGTAAAAAGTTCAGAGACTCTTCCATAAATGTGTGTTTATTAATTGAATGGTAATGTGACATAAATCTCTTGATAGAATCCTAAGATAAGAAAGTTGAGATAAAAAAGTGTTTGATGATACCAGGAAAAAAAAAATAGATGCACACCATGCTCATGAAAACTACAGTGAATACTTGAACCTTCAAAATTCTGTTGATGGAAAGACATTGTCATTAATCCTCTTCAAAATACTTCCCTTTGTTTTTAATACATCTTGTAATTCCTGCTCCTTTCCAAAGCAGTGGATTTACAAAGTCTGACCAAAAATATAGTGGATATTGTTGTCAAGTGCCATCCAATAGAAAGGTGCACTCGTACAAACATTACCATGTGTCGTCATTGGATCTACTTCCTGGAACTGACACCATGCACTTCCTGGTTCTTCCCAAAACTCAACTATGAAAGTAAACCTTCTGAATTGATTCAGAGGTTGAAATAGCTACTATAGCACAACTAAAGATAAGAAAAACTTCCATAACTGCTTTGAAAGTGACAAGGAAGTGTGTTGAAATAAATATTCTTAACTAAACATTCACTATTTTTCATATATTGTATGCTATAAATTGTATAGTATATACTAAATGTTCATGTAATATAGGTGCAACCTGTGACGTTTTGATGCCTCTTGGCATCAACCAACCAAGTGCTACTTCAAAAAGTGCTCCACACTTACTCTGATAGAAAATGTTGTCTTCAGTAGTACTTTATATGTATTAAGTCATTTAGAAGCTGCAGAATCATTTTCCACACATGAAATATCTGCTCATTAATGGAGAGCATTTGATTCATTGCACATCATAGCCCTTTTGGCGTTTTGTGTTAGACAAATAAACCTAGGCTCAATTTTATGGAAGGAGAGTTATGTCTAGAGATGGTACTTATGATCAAGTGTGACTGGTGCCATAAGAAACAATAATTTGTCAACCTCAGTGAGAATTAGGAACCTGGGCTATTAATTCTGAGACATGAAAGGACTTGAATTACATGTTACTTGGAAGCATGGTTTGTCAAATTGATGGGAAAGTATAATTTAAATGTCAAATGTTCTTTGTAGATTTTATTTTAATACCCTGTAGAAACTAGTACACATTTGGAATTTTATACTGGGACTTTGAAAAGTACACCATGCATTATCCTTGCTATGTAGAGTGACCTCCCTACTATTTCAGTAAATGTGTCCTGACATTGATGATGAATCTACCTCATATTGAAGCCAGAAGCACAGCATATGCTGGGAATACTCTCAAAGTTTGGTGTTCTCATTTTACATCAGGATAGATGTTTGAATTACGATAAACATTTTTATTTCTAAGTAATCACTTTATTTCCTTGTCATTATTGAACATAAATATACTCAGTGTAGCTTTGTGGTCAGATGAAGTGAATTGAGTTACCTACAATGAGGATGCTTTACATGTTGATACTTAATCACTTGCACAATATTGATATATTTGTATTATTATATAAATTATTTACAAAATGATGATACTTTCTGAAATTTTTGGCTTTCTCTTGCTTTTCCTAGTAGACTAATATCAATTTAAATACACTAGCCTTTCAAAATCTTCACAATTTTTTGGGCTGGGGAGTTAGCTCAGTGGCTCTGGCGCCTGTCTTGCAAGCTCAAGGACCTGGGTTCAATCTCCGGTAACCACATACCATACTGGGCATGGAGACTCACGCCCAGCAGCAACCAGTACCACATACCACGTATCACAGTGCCGGGCGTGGTGGCTCACGCCTGTAATCCCAGCACTCGGGAGGCAGAGGCAGGAGGATTGCTGTGATGTGAGTTAGAGGCTGAGCTCAGGGCCAGCCTGAACCACAAAAAGCGAGACCCTGTCTCCAAAAAAAAAAAAAAAAAAAAATCTTCACAATTTTTTGTCAGAGAAATATTATTCTTCTTGGCTTATGTTCTGTATTCCAACTACGAATTTTAAGCCAGTGTCTTAGGTCATAATTTCTCATAAAGGGGATTCCAATTTCCTCTCATATTCTCTTGGATTTGCTTATATATGAGTTTAACACTATGCCATTTTATTAAAGTATAGTTCAAGATTATTCAAATAAAATCACTACATGATGCTAAAATTTGATTGTTCTTTAGGACAGAAGGTTCCTACACTTCAACACTTTTGAAACCAATGATCTTTACAAAGTTCACAAAGTTTTATGATGCTATATGAAATCATTTTAGTGCATTGATTAAATACAAGGCAATTTAACTTGTACAATAATGTTCATATGAGAAGCATATAATGTTCACATATATATGTGAATTACATATGTATATATATGTATATATACATTGTGTATAATGTTCATATATAATATATATATATTCCTTGATTATATACTTGATTTTAAGTGCCAAAAATGTGACTATATCTTCTGAATTTCTAATTTGTATAAACTGTACACTGACTTGAAATTACAGCTAAATATTCTGTTTTTATTTATTTGGTAACTTGGATTGAGCTCAGGACCTTGTGCCTGCTATACAAGGGAAGCGTCATGGAGCTAAATTCCTCAGAGGCTAATTATTCTTATCTGTAGTACCTTGATTTATTTTCAAAGATTTTAATTATTTCTGTAATTTTAAGTAGTAAGTGTATACTACCCGTTATCTAAGAGTAGGTCTTACTCCTCATTAAGTTTCTGCAGACAAGTGGAAGTCTGTTAATAGACTGTTCAAAGAAGTTGAAAAGAAGATAGATGAGAGGCTAATAGTTGATTAAACCAATAAATTTTATAGTTTGTGATTTGTAAGAGCCCAATATACCCTCCAATTTTACAAGAAGTGTAATGTAAATGGTGTACATGAACTTGGGTTCAAACTCTGCTTTTCATATATCAAGTATCTGATTTTTATCAGATCACTGAGGTTAAATGATTATATGCTTCTTAATTTATTAGAGAAGGTGATAACTATTTTAAAATATTCATACATCATACCTATTCAGAGGAATTTGCTTTATGATGCACATTACATTATTTATAAAATAATATCAATTCTATAAAAAAATCTTGGCCAACTGGTGAGTAAATTCAGATACAATGGAGAAATATATGTGTTTGGCCCTTTTATAGTCAAGAAATTCCTATTGCTCAGACTCACTTGTAAACTGAAATGAGACCACCACATTGAAATTATATTGAGATAACTTCGGTCCTGAGGACTCCAGGATAAAGTGTGCATTGAAGATTCTAGGCTTATAACCTAGGTAGATGCTTGTGACTATCAGACTAATCTTCTGCCTGTTTTCCTTGCAGTTGCTCTCTGGACCTCTGTGTCTGAGCAAAAGCCTTTTCTAACCTTCCCCTCAGCTATCTGCAGTACCTATACTGAATCCAACATTGCCTCTGCTTTCAGTCATGAACTTTGATTTCAATTTTTAAAATATCGTCAATATATCTTTTTATCCTGTGTTTATTGAATCACTTGGTAGAAGTCTGACAGCATGTTATTAAAAAATATATTGTCAGAAATTTTATTCTTTCATAGTGTTTGCTGACTTACGTTAACTCTACTGACAACTAATTTATAGCTTAAGAAGCCTGGCTTTGAGACCAAATATCTTGCCAGATAGCTCTGTTGCTCATGCTGAGATGGGAAAGGACATTGCCTGTAGTATGGATTGGGTGTGTTTCCTGAAGTTACTTGTCATCTGTTTAAAGCAGACCATCATGAAGACCCTCACAGAGAATAAGACATGGGTCTGCCACACCATTGCAGCAACTCATGGAGAATTAGCTCCAACTGTTCCTCGAATGAATGTCTCAGGTTTTACACACACTAAGCTCTTATCAAGTTCACTTTTGAGTCTAGGCCATCGCTCTTCCCAGATCAAAAGGATCCAAAACCAGGGAATAAGTATTGAATAATGAGGGCAAAGAATGTTGGGATTAATAAAGTGAGAATTGGTGTGGATAAATACCAACCTTTATGCTCAATTTCAAATGTAACCAAATCTCTCTTATCTGGACATTACTTGCGAATAGAAGGAGAAACTGGCTTGAGCCACATTTCAGCGCGAGTGTGTCAGAAGTAGTGGAAGCCAAGTTCTTGCACAAGATAGTGTTTCACTGTTCAGACATCTGGCGGATTTGCTGAAAACATGCATCTCTGGGAAATATATGGGAAAGATTTATATTTTTATAAATATGGAAATACTTCAGTAGAGATTAAATATTATATTCCTACTTTACTTGGGTATACTCTTTTAGCAATACAACTTCTCCTTTTCTCTTTGCTTATATTAAGGGAGGAAAATATTCGTGTTTATTGTAAAATCACAGTTGCTTTCATATTTTAGTAAGCCATTCCCAGAAAACAAGCTAGAAACCCATATATATTATTTCTGCACATTTCCAGCTGTGTGGAAAATTAGTATTTTGTAACTTCAATGTATTACTTATAAATAAACATACTTCATTCATCTCATCGGTAACATTGGTGTCTTTTTGGATAAATGATTTGATCAGGCAGTAAAGCAACAGACAAAGGTTTGTGTCTGAAAGATTGCTCTGTTATATGCTGCTGTTCATCTTTGCAAAGGTGCTGGTTTAACAAAATATTTCTAATTTAAATTCTGAAACACTCATTTTTCTTAGGAATTGAGCTATTTCTTGACTCTGGTGTGTGTCTATAGATGGCAGTGGTTCTTTGCTGCTGCAGAGATAAGGACTTAAATGCCCTGGATTGCAAATGGAACATGAATTTATGAAATTAAATCCAACCTCAGGGGTGTACTTTCAGATAGGGTCATCTAGTTTTATGAACGTAAAAGCTTGTGTTGTTCAAATTGCTGTTGTGAGTAAGGTAAAACTTCAGCCACTAGCTTAGAGTGGAACATTATCTGCCAGAGTTTATGACCTTACACAATGGAAGTCTTCTGATGGGATATCATCATTTCTTTTTGCTCTTCCCAAAATAAGATAACTGACCCATTACATGTTCCCATATCCTCACTGCAGGTGAGTATCATTGGCCAAGCATTAAGACACTGAAAAACATTTTGATTCTCTTTGGCTTGGTAGGTAACAGTATATTAGGAAAGGGCACAATAATTGTTTCTTTTATAAAATTCACACTTTGTTGAATATCATTATTACTCTTCAGATATCTTACAGCGTTATTGCTTCATACAATTATTTTACCATGGAATCATACCCTTAACAGCTTCTAGGAAGCTGTTCACTAGAGGTTTACTAGTATTTAATTTTTCAAAGAATTTTCTTCAGAGTGAAGAGTAGAAAACTACCAAACAGCTGAATTTCCATAAGTTAATTAACCAGTTGAAGTCTGTGAACCTGTGTGAGGTTAGCCAGAAGTAATAATGCCATCGTATTACACTGGATTAGCCAATACACTGAGAGTTTTAGACAAGCTAATTTGTTTCAATCCATACAACTCTACTAGTTGCTATTGATTCTATGGTATATACTTTTTCTTGTATATACCAGTCTAAAATTAGAATGTCCTAAAATTTTGATTTCCAGTTTAAATCCATGAAGCGAAGCTGAGATAGTATTTTTTATTACTTGTATACCTGAAAACATCAAAATCACTAGCCTCTAAAGGTGCAGAATAGCTATCAGGAGAGAAGAGGGAAATTCCAGTTCCTTCAAACACAGTAATTTTATAACTCATTGTTTAATACCTTTTATTGTGTTTCTTGGAACCAATGGAGAATAGATATGATGGAGAAGAAAGTATCATGTTTGAATAATGGTAACAAAAACTTTGTTAATATGATATTTAACTTGTGCTCATTTGTAATATCTTTTTAGGAGTTTAATCCATCCTGGAACATACACTTTAGGAAGTGTGCTCCAAGCAAGGGGTATAATCAGTATGAGCTTTTCATAGAAACATTTCAGCAAACATTGGCAGTCTAATACCCAGACTGAAAGTCAGTAAGATTCAAGTAAATATGAGCCAAGTGCTTCAATCAACTATCCAAGTGCCTTAAATACTTTATAATTTATTATACCCAAACATTAAAAATCAGGGCTTGCTTGCATTTGGCATATGGTAGAGGGGTGATTAAGATTCCACATTTCAGTGAGGAAGCATTTTTAAAATTATGTTTCTAATATTTCAGTAGCTGATAACTTATCTCAGGTATTACTCTAGTTATCAGTGGTTCTTTGGGGAGAGTAAAAACAGATAATGCTGAGACATTTTGTATTTTTTCATGCAATGTTTGTCTCCCATTGTCTTTAATGTCATTCCATTCAGAATCAGTCCAATGGGAATATTTGCAAAAGGTCAGTAGAATTGCTTCAGAAATATCTTATGTCGAACTTCCTTTCAGTTTTGCATGAGTGAGCTTCAACACTTCCATTTGTTTTATTAATATGTTTTTTTCCCAGAGGAAAGTAGGTAAGTCTTAAACAATACTCAGTACACATTTTTTTCCAAAAAGTTCAATAGGTAGGATGGGGATTTAGCTCAGTGGTTCCGGTGCCTGTCTGGCAAGCCCAAATTTCTATGATTGATCCCGGTAACCACATACAACAGTGCTGGGCATGGCTACTCATGCTCCATCAGCATGAGCCACAGGTATGGTGGCTCACACCTGTAATCCCAGCACTAGGGAGGCAGAGGCAGGAAGATTGCTGTGAGTTTGAGGCTGAGTTGAAGACCAGCTGAACTACAAAATGAGATTCTGTCTCAAAAAAAAAAAAAAAAAAGAAAGAAAGAAAGAAAGAAAGAAAGAAAGAAAAGTTCAATAGCTAATACTTGTTGTCTGGTTGTCAGGCATAACATTCACTTACTTTTTCTACTCTTAGAATTTACATGATGTGGTAAAGGTACATCTTTTCATAACTAAAGGAGTTCCTGGATCTTATATAGTCACAATCTCAATATTTACCATTGAAAATATATTACATGTCCTCCAAATGAAGGTCATTTTCTGGAGAAAAGTCAAGTTTGTAGACAATAAGCCACTATGTAGGAATTTTCAAGAAAGCAGTAAAAAATTTGAATTTTCTTTACTTACAAACTGTATGGCAGGACTGACTGAATTAGTCAGTGTAAGAAATATTGACATGTTTAGGGTTCTTAACAGTTTTCACTTCACTTTTCAGGCCCTAAGTTGAATTTATTTCTTTATTGAATGTGCATAGTTGCATTTTTGTTAGAACTGATTTGCATTGATTTTTGTGAAACAGTGCTGTATTAAATGTAATTTGCTATAACATATTTTTGCCTTCACAGCTGACAGGGGATGTGGCCTTATAGAAGCAGCACTGACCCTCCTTGTGCTTTAGTGGGAAATGGCTAACTGTGGTGCGGTGTTTATTAGAAGATCTCTGAGATGAAGAGCTTGTGATGATCCCATCTGCCCTCTATATTTTTCTTATTGTAGTTATGAATATTTAAAATTTATCAATTTAAATTAAATTTCTCTTTGAAAATTTCTTGGTCTCCTAAACTGTAAATATTTCCTTTAGAATCTCATACAATTTCTGAAAAAGTCATTCATTCTTTCAAAAAAGTCTTTGTTAATATCACTAAGTGCCAGACTAGAGATAGGAAACAAATAAAAATTAAGGAAATATCCCATCATTCAAAAACTTTCATCTAGTAGCAGGAGACAGACAAGAAACACATTAATTTTTTTATTTTTAATTTTTAAATTTTAAAAAATCTTTATTGGTACATTACATACACACATCATGATTGCACTCCATCATGGGGATTTGTACCAGTATAAGAAACACATTAATGAAGTGTGCATACATAGCATATTGAAAAGTGATCAATATAATTGGAGAAAAATAGAAGAGTGGAGGATGATCGGGAAAGCTGGGGGTTGAGCTCAGGACATGGGTTTCTGAGATCAGAAAATCTCTCACTGAGATGAAAAAGTTTGAGAAGATATGGAAAAGGAGCAAAACCATTTATATAACTATGGCAAATTGCATTTTAGAGGCAACCAGTGAGGCATGATGAATGAGAGGGAGGAAGTTGGATGGGGCACAGTGGTGAGAGGAGAGGACTTCTAATTGTGCTTCTGTGCTGGCCCTTGTAAGTTCTCACTGTTCAAAGAAAACATGAATGTCACAGACATAATTTTAGAAAAAATTTCTATTTAATATACACATTTTTCTAAAATATAATAATAGAAACTTAGAGAACTCAGAATTCCAAACAGACATAACTTTCAAATTGAGAATTTCAAGCTGACATCTAGAATCCATACACATTAGAAGAAAGAAAACTATCATAATGAACACCAGCTGTCTCTGAATCCTGCGATAGATTGCAAGTTATATTAATTTTTATAAATGTATTGAAAATTTGCACTTAAAATCAATTCAAGCTGCAAATATTCTAGTGCTAACAACATGTTAACATGTCCAACTAGGTAAAAATAAAGCAATGTAGCCTTTTCATGGAAGATTGGTAACTTTGGGGACAAATTGTGCAAGTTGAGGTTAAACTTAAAAACATGGGGGGGTGGTAGGGTGGGTGGGGCTATGGGAAAAAATGAGAATTAAGTTGTGTCTTATACTGGTACAAATCCCCATTATGGAGTGCAATCATGATGTGTATATTTAATGTACCAATAAAGATAAAAAAAAAACTTAAAAACATGTTAAGTAGAAACAATAGAATAAAATGATCAACATGATTCCAGTAGAAAGAGATTTGTGAAAGAGTGGGCAAATTTTCCAAGATCATAAGATACATAGAAATCTTAGGTCAGATTATTTTGTTGTGAAGAGATCAATGCTGGGAAATAATGGCATCATAGTATGAATATCAGAGTCCAGTGAAATGGAAATAGAGGTAAACAATGCAGAGCTCAATGTATTTAGGTCTGGAACAAAATTGATAGACACATATTATAACCTGGACACAAATTAATCTTAGTGTTGGAATGCAGATTACTTATGAGCTCAGAGACAAAGAGCCACATAGCCTATTATGGTACAGTTTCTGATTACTAGTTTTAGGAAAGAAGAAGCATATTGTTTGGACACAAGCAAAGTGGCAGAACATAAAAGTCATATGATACTTTAAAGAGTAGAATATATAGGAAGTAGAAAATTCACTTGTACATGTTTGCAGACGGGTTATGTCTATTTAGAATAATTAAACAATTCAGTGTGGGAACCTTTTCATAACTGTTTTCCAACATTTGTTGTTTTGAAAATAAGTTTAATACTATTAAGGAGAATGGGTGATGATATAACTTTTGTATAGCCACAAAAATCATTGCACAGAAGTTGTGGGTACAGTCATCATAAATGGATTTGACTGTTGCAACAAGTCAACTATGGTGATTGTACTCAGTTTTTAGATAACTGGCATAGCTGCCTTTGCAGTTGTGTTGAGTCCACAGGGCACATTGATTCATCATTGTCTTCTTTGTTGATTAAGTCTCACTTTGGGAAGCATGGAATATACCTATGTTGGCTCTGCACATTAATACTGAAATGGATACTGTGGCTGAGTTGGTTTAGTTCCACTGGGAATGGATGAGAATTGCACTGAAAAATCATTTTAGGGAAGAGAAGTTTTAAAAGTGGATGAAGTAAAATGCAAATGCCATCATTTTAGTTCTTAAGATATGATCAGATGTCTGTTTATCTATAACATTTTAGAGTGTCCTAACCTATTGTATAGTTTTTCAATCTATTTGATCCTGACTAGTTTGCATATTTTGTGATGTTGTATTAACTTTCTTCTCTGTTCCGATGAGGAGATAGCATCACAAAGGCTACTGAGCTCAGCACCACCGAGTCCTCACATTCATTCAGTTTTACTTAAGCCGTAATTCTATGTAGAACGTGGAGCAGAGAATAATCTCCGCCTTTTGATAATCACAAACAGGTGAAGGTCCGGTGTGTTTGGTGCTGTTTGCATTCCACCCAAAAAACGGAGGCTGTAGCGATAGAACTGGGAGAGAGGACATGTTTTTATTCCTACCCCACAAAACTTCCATATTTTGAGTTTTAATTTTCTCATTTATAAAATAGTAATAACAGTATTTTCCCTTTGCTTATTACAATCTCAAATACTTATATATTTGTGTTTAAAAAACCTATGGAACACATAGTCTTCTTTTAGACTGATTTTATAAATAAAGTAATAATGATATCCTGAGTTTCTGGGTTTTGTCCAGTAGACGAAAGTTACTTAGTATTCAGGATGGTTTCAGACTCCAAGCAAATGTGTAGGTGATGGTAATAATCAATACAGTGAAGGGTGAAGCATGCCAGGAATTCCTTCTAGGCAAACCATGAAGTACCCTGGTATTGTATTCTTCTACCTCTCAAACATGTCTCTAAGAAGACTAAATGTCTTTTCAACACTGGTGCAATTGAACGCATTACATCATGCTTTTTTTCTTTCAAGTCTTTACAGACATAAAGCAGGAGTCACTATTTCAAAAATGAGTGTTAGAATATGAACCACAAGCCGGTGTCGAAACTCAGTGCTTTCACTGTCAGTTTCTGACAGTTTTTATATCTACACCAAAAACTCTGCTCCAGTTTGAACACCTTTAGAGCTTTAATGCTCTAATTATGTGATAATTAATCTATCACCCTGAACACATAGTCAGTTATGTACCTTACTTTCTTTCTGTAGACCAGCCTATGAAGTTGGAATATTTAAACTTATTAGAGGAGGCTATTTTAGCTAAAACCTTACTGAATATTTATAGATATATAACAGTATGACAGAGGCAATGCTATCTCATAGACTTACTAATGCAGAATTTTTATTGTTTCAGTAGGGAAGGTAAGCATTTTGAATTAGTTTTGGAGCAGGTGAGTTGGAAAAATAGGCAAAAAGTGAAAAGAGACAAGGAAGTGGTTGAGGGAGAGGAGATTCATGACACAATAAATGTCAATCTTTGCACCGAAACTTGGTAAGACGTTTATGCTAAAGATACATTTCAATGCACATTTCAACTTTACTCTCAATTCTAGCTAAGTACTTACATTATTATTACTTTTAATAACTCAGTGGCCCCACTGTCTATCAGTCATTTGCTAGTAAGCAAGTTTTTGGATTTTAGGTTGCTTCTGTCTCTGTTGTCTTTGGATCATTAAGAACACTGGAATGTGATAGGTCTTAAATGGCTCTAAGAATAATATTGACAGAGATTCCTGACTCATTCCTTTCTACAGATGAGAGCTAATCAGTGAGAGTCAGAAAATGCAGGGAAGCTTTGTCTATTTTATGTTTCTCCTGTGTTTTAACAAATATTTGCACTACAATTTGCATATATACACTATGGAAAAATGTTAGCCATTTCCTAAGTATCTGATTTAGAATGTTATACAAATCCAAATAATTGGTTATTTAAGTAGGTAAATTATTCCTTTTCTTCATAATCTATAATCAATAATATTTTTAAATTTTTCCATATAATCTTCCACAGTCTTATTTAATGTAATATAAATAAAACTAAGCAGGTCACATGGTATTTCATAAAATTCATGTGTTCAAAAATTCAGCATGAAAATCATTAAGCATTGAGATTTCTAGGTTCCATTTATAGAGTTTCTAGTTAAGAGGTCTCAGCTATGGGTCACGGATTGTCCTACTCAGCCTCAGATCTTTCTTATATGGGTGTTCTGTCAGTGCAATGAACAAACACGGTTTCATAATATTCTGAAACATTGGTGATTTTCCCCTTTCTTCACTTTAGCACAATTATCCATGAGGTACTATAGCATTTTCAAAGGGTTAAATTTAAAAGGCTAAACTCATTTAATTGTTATACTCAGTGAGGTGGGGAATAGAGAAGCCCATTCTGCCAATTATTAGGTATGACTCAGATAAATAGCTCCAAGTTTCTAAAATCAGTGATCTCCTCTTTAAAGCAGGAGCAGGATAAAAATCCTGCTAAGGTTAATTAGAAGACACTGGAACAGCATAATTCCACATGAAACAGAAAATTGGATCAAAAGAAATGTGTCTCCAGAAAACTCAGTGTTAGGGAAGCTGGAGCGAGCTAGGGTGTAGCTACATTTCCCTTCTTTCTCCATGAAACTATTTACCTTCTGCTCTTACAGTACTGGTTAAAAAAGAAAATAAAAATAAAAGAGAAAATGAAACACATATCACTATAAGTGAACATTTTCTTTGGACTTGCTTTTTGCATAACAAATATTTAAAAATTAAAAAAAAAACCCCAATACTGTAATATTACACACCATATCATAACAATCACTTTGGGTTTTCTCCAGAGGGGAATTAATATTTTGATATGAATTTTTCTGTAAAATTAATAAAATTCTATATTTATCATATACATTTCTATCTCCTTCTGGAGATTTTGGTGATTGTGATTCAGGGCTCTCACAAATTAATAAGCCCAGTAGTAGTAATGGAAATACACACATTAACCTCGATTATCAAACTTAAGGAGTCTAATGAAAGGAATCAGCAGGAAGGCAGTGGTGATAGTTAAGACAATCGAGATGGAAAGGAAAAGTATTGTCTCTTAAAACATCAATTAAGCTTAATGCCTTGCATAAATGGACAGTCTCAAAAAGATTAGGTTGATTTAAATTGTGCATTTAAATGTGTCTCTTCTGTAGTCTATTTTGACAAATGAAACGATAATCCAACATTCAGTTTACAAATGTACGGCTTGTATTGATTTTTTTTCTCATAAAATGCCTGCTGTTGAATACCATAAAGTGCCTCTCTATTATAACCTGTTCCTTTATGGGCTTCCTCCACCTTTCAGTTTAATCATTTGTCCTTTAGTGGAGAAAAGTGTCAGTATTTCCTTTTCTAGTTCTAGGTCATTCCATGCATGCATCACACATTTATTGTTTATATATATTTGTCTTTCTGTCTTCAAAAAATGACAATTTATTTTTAAACTACTTGTAGCAAATTTAATCACTGAACCTTTTAATTACTTACACGGCTGACAAGCAGAGCACATTGAGTTGAAAAAAAAGAAAGCCTGGTGCATGAAAACTGAATTGAAATTGCAAATGATTGTCCCTTTTTCCATTAGATATCTGGCCAAATTTATAGCACATTAATAAACTCAAGGCTGATGTCAACAACTTGAGGACACCGAGTGTAGAGGCAATGAATAATATAGAAGTGTGATTGGTGCATTCTGTTTGGAGCAAAATATGCATCGATGAGGACGAACAATAATACAGGACTCCTCACCCTCTTCCAATTAGGGATTGCAATCAGTGGGCCTTTACTGTGGAACTGCAGGGAAGAATTGTGGGGCTGTGATAGGTTTCTGTTTATGGAATGAATATTCAACACTTATCAGTCATCTAGCTCTAATTAGTAAGAAGATAGTTGTTTAGCATACCTTACTCATTTTAGAAACACTGTTTCATTTTTATTCTAAATCAAGCAACAATCCTCAAAAATGAGCTTTTTCTTGTCTTGTGCAACACTTATCAAATACCTAATGCATTCCCTGCTCTGTCTTGTACTTTGTGTTTCTATAATTTATTCCTTTATGTGAAAAATTATTTCAATATTCTCTTAGCCATATTAAGTAGTATAAGTATCACAGGATATATGAAAAATTAGGTTGTTGATTCACAGAGTCTAAACTATGCTTAGAATGATTAAATCCTAGAACTAGTAATTGACTAGAGGATGGTGGTCCTAACATTTCTAATGGTCAAATGCAATTGTCTGCTTGACTGAATTGGGAAGCACCTAGGAGATTAGTAAAGTACCCTGCTGGGAAGACTGTCAGGGTGTTTCTCAGTACAATTGGTATGTGCGAGAGCATAGTAGGGGACCTCTCTGGAACATGAAGAAAAGTAGAGAGACTGCCTGGGCATGCATCTCTCTTTCTCACTCTGCTTTGTGGCTGCCATGAGGGGGCAGGTTTCTCTCCACTGCATCCTGCACTATGACCTGCTTCACCCTAGGTTCAGAAATGGTGTAGCCAGCTGACACAATCTGAGAACCGTGAAAATAGAAGCTAAATAAATGTTTCCTCTTTTCAGGTGATTTTCTTAGGTACTCTGTCACAGCTCTGGGAAGTTGGCTTAAGCAGAACTAGTGACTGATCTAGAAATTATGAACATGGAATTACTTTTCTACCCTTTCACTCATTGTATTTTTAATGACTTCTCACATTTTAGAATTAATATTGTTTTGCATATAAATAATATACAAAAATTTGTGAGGAAGGGAAATTAACCATATATCTTATTTAAAGATACTCTTTGTATTTTTCTCACTCACATTTAATTTTTAAATTTACACACATTAAGTGGTAGATTAAAAAAACTAGTAAGATAGAATTATAAAACATTATAAATTAGGAAGCAACTTATTTATATTTCAATATTCCCTGTTAAATTTGCTGCTTTTAACTATTTAAACTGTTTTCCTCTAAATGAAATCCGGGCCACTTCTACACAAAAGAGATAGGTACATATAAGATTATAAATCCAAAATTTAAGATTTCTGTCACTTTCAGTTTGAGCTCCTAATTTTGTAAACTCTAGGCATACTCATTAGGTATCACATTAGGACTAACACTTTATGTTGTATTGCACATTTAGTCTCCAGTTTCTTGGAACAGGAAGATGTGATGTGGCTGGGTTTTCATACATATAACTTTTTATTTTTATGTAACTTTGTGTTATGATATATTCCTATATTGTGAGAGAAACACATATAATGTGTGTATATTTAAAATGTGTTGTCTGGAAAGGTGCATTTTAGAAGTACCAAAATTTTGTTTATCCTCACATTGTTATTCTCATTTTTATCAAAGATATGCCTTCATTAATGATTTTAGAGTACAGATTCTCTGGAGTAGAGAAAAAGGGATAGTGAAAAGGGATGAAAAAGGTGATAGTGAAAAAAGGATAGTACTACTTTGAGACTTTTCCTCTATCCTAGAGAAGGTTCATTTAAAAAAATTTTTTTCTCTGTTTTATGTATTTTATTTTTATTACATTTACTAGTATATTTTATGTATACCTTATAATCACATTAATCATGGGGAATTTGCACCTGTATATGATGTATCTTGGCTCTTCTTTATTCTTCATTTTCCTTCTCTTCCTTCCACCTCTCCCATTTATAAAATCTTTGTTTTCATTTTTTCCTTCTTTTCTCATATATTTTACTTGTCTTCAAACTTTAGAATTTTAAAAATGAATTGACACTGTCTTCAGCTAAATTTGATGCTACCTAATTTACTCCAACTTAAACAATAGCAGGATATTTTTTCCCTGCATTCATTTTGTCATTTGTTTACTGAACTCTATTATCAATTTAAGAAATTCAAAAATATTTTATATGTAATTTTATAACATACTATAATCTATAAAATTGTTCATTATATTTCCTTGGACACACATGTAATATTTGTCTCTGTTTCTTATCTGAGTTCAACATAACTCAAGCTATGTATTACATGTTTGTCAATGTAGTCCAAGCCTCCCTGGGAAGAACCTGGAGAGAGGTCTGCTTACTCCGTACATCCTTTGTGAGTGAGTGAACTAAGTCTCCAATAAGAACAGGGCATAGAGAGTCAATCATCAGTTTCAGGGCAACATCAGAGCATGAGAGTTTGAATCGGAGCTGAAGAGCTCAAGAGTGGCTTGTCTGTATTCTTTTGCAAGACAGCACAGAGGAAACACAGCTACTAAAAGTTTACAGTGTCCCTTAGTTCACAACAGTTATATCGTCTTAACTGAGCATGGAGAGGCTAAACATGCTGCACATATGTGGCTAAGTATGTTGTCATTCTTAGAGAGCTGTGGCCTGTTATATGCATGTCCCTGAGAGCAGAATTGTAACCTTAAGTGCCCTCAAATGCCGTCGCTTTGAGTAAAAGCAGAAGTGGTACCTGGCAAGGATTATGGAGGAAGCCTGGGTGACAATGAAGATCTAAGGCCAATTAATAACATTGGCACCTAAAATGCATAGTTCAAAACAGAATATGTTTGATTTTGTGAATGGCCAGTGACTGAAGACATGTCTTCCCTTTAGAGCTTGTTAAAATAAACAGGTCAGAATCAGTGATCTAAATAGTAATCCTGACTCCCTACACAATGAAAAGCTGAAAGAGAAGATGGTTACATGTTAGAGAAGTAGCAGTCGACCTCTAAGAGAGGTTATTTCCTCCAACCGGCTGTTGGAACTGGTGACAGTCTCCTGGCCACATAGCAAACATGTCTATGCTGACTCTCTAGCATACTTACAAAATTGGACAGCAGGAAAGAAAAGTATTCAGATATCGCATAAGTTTTCAACAAAGAAAACTTTCATCTTCGTACACAAAAAAATATAAGGCCCAGTAAACCATTTATGTGGCAAAATATTCTTGATTATACTGAGAGTACCTCATGTATTTCACTTTAAGAACTACCTAGGTTATGGGTTGACAAAAATCACACATTAAAAAAAAATCATATCAAAGTGCTCTGGCTTTCTCCAACGCCTTCCACATATTTCTACTGACTCTCAATCCCTTAAGATCTGTCATTTCCTTTCAACATATCACCAAAATAAGCTTTTGAGAATGTTGACTATTACCTGCACACTAAATTATCTAAAATTATTGTTTTTGTCTTATTTGATTTCTCTTCAATATTTTATTTTTTAGTGAGAGAGATTGAATCTGGGACCGTTCACACAAACATTATGCCACTGAGCTACACCTCTATGTCTTCTTAAGTTTGTAAATATTTTAAGACAGGTTCTCCTTATGCTGGAAAGACCATCCTTGAACTTGACACATTTCTGCCTCAGTCTTCTGGATAACTGTGACTGTATATGTCAGTCATTGAGAAGCTAACATTTTCTAGTATTGAGCACTCTTTTCTTGGCTTGGGAGATGTCTCCATCTTCTGCTTTCTTTCTGACTCTCTCAGCTATACTATTTCTGTGTCCTTTCTTAGTTCATTATTTTCTTATTTATTTATTTATTTATTTATTTATTGAGACAGGGTCTCACTTTGTAGTTTCAGGCTGGCCCTGAGCTCAGCCTCAAACTTACATCACAGCAATCCTCCTGCCTCTGCCTCCTGAGTGCTGGGATAACGGGCATGAGCCATCACCCCTGGCACTGTGGTATGTGGTACTGATTTCTGCTGGGAGTGAGTCTCCATGCCCACTATAGGTTTGTGGTTACTGGGGATCGAACTGGGGCCCTTGCACTCGCAAGATAGGCGCCAGAACCACTGAACTAAATCCCTGGCCCCTTAGTTCATTATTTTCATTATGCTAATGCATTTTGAAGTTCTGAGAGGTTTTGTTTGGGGCTATTTTCTCTTCTTAAATCATTATCTCTATAAACAATATCACCTTTGGCCATTACTTTGATCACTAATTACATAAAGATGATTCAGAAATAAATTCCTATTGCCAAAATGAATTTTAAACTTGAGAGTGATATTTTAATTTGTTTTCCCAGTTGCATCTTCTTGCAATTTGTAAAAGAATTCTTGAGCTCTGTTTTCTATTCTTTACATTGAATTTCTGTGGGGTAAATCTCGACATCTTTTTCATATTTTCTGATTTTTCTACAGTTTATGCCAGTCTGTTTTCATTTTATGACATCCCCAGATAATTTTAAGGATACAGTTTCATGTTTGATGATAAGGTTCCATTTCCAGATTTATCTTTTCTTCCATCAAGGTAGTGTTATTTTTGTGTGTTTTGCTTCAATGTTTCATATTGTTTGTCTTTTATATATCTTTTGCCAAGTCTGTGCAAGGATGTGAAAATTATTAACTGTTTGTACTTACTGGTAGGGACAAAGCAACCCTGCTGAGAAATGCTGACTTCTGACTTCTGGCCTTCTATAAGCTTATTGGGTGGTCCGAGATCATAGGTAGTAGAAAATCTCTTTTTTCCTTCACTTTTATTTCATTTCACAATTTCAGTAAGTTATCAATACATTTCTCTTTTGCTCAGTGAATTGTTCACAATCTTCTCCTTCTGGTTGAAAATTCTTTCCATGGTCTATTCCAACATGACTTTTAATTTGCATCTAGCCCTTCAATTGCCTAGGGTGAGGTTGACCTTTTTCATTTTTAGCTTTTACTGTTATCAGCTCCATAATAATTGTTTCCTCAGAATTCAGTAGGAGATATGGAATACTTAAATATCTTATAATACATTTGATCCTAAGAGCTTCTAAATACCCAGGATATACATTTTTCCATTGTCCTTCCTGTTCTGTTTTTTGTTTATGTTTTAACTATAAATTTTATATATTTAAATACTTCTTCAACAATGATGCATCAACGTTCAAAATTTTTAAACGTACACAATAAAGATCAAAATATATTTGCGAAGAAGTCATAGTTCAGCTTCTATAGAAAATTCTGAGAATTGGAATATTTCATTTTTGTAAAAATGTCATGATTACAGAATGCATTAACCATGTGATTTACAACAGCCAATCACTCCTTTCTCAGCCATTTCTCCTTTTTCAAAAGCCAAAGATTTGTGATTTGAGACTACATAAATGTGGTCAAATATTTTAAAGGTAGAAGTTATTGTCTTGGGATACTTTTAAGACAACTTAAGCTTTTCTGAAACTCTTCTGTTTGTAATTTTCTTACAATAAAAAAATGATCTTAAATGCAGACACGCCATAAATGTATGAAACTTGACATAAAAGGTGACAACAATGTCCTCATTTGAGAAGTCTTCCTTCTACCATTTTATCCATTAATTGGAAGTGTATAGGCTCTTATTATCAATTGTTCTTGTAGAAAAGCGCTCATGAAAGAATCATAATCTCTACAAGAATCAACAACTAATATTTTATAGGTTGAATTTATTTCATATTTGAATATCCATATTTACAAAAACATATAGAGTCCATATATTTGCATATATGTTTATGGGTATGTATATTCATATAGAATTGAAGACTTTTAATTTTGATATAGATACATATGTAGTGAGGCAGATTAATAAAATCTGATAATTGCCTGAAATCTTGCAGTATAGGTGTGTTTCTAGGAAACCTATTACTTTCTTAAACAGCTTTCATTATAGAAAATTAAAATACATATTCTACTAGACTGTGTATAATATAATAAAACTTTATGTCCCATATTACTCATAGCCAATCATATTCTTTCACTTTTCTGCAGCTGCTCTACTGTATTGATGTAAATCTCAGCAATATTACTTTGATAAGTATTTTAGCACTATCTAAAAGATAGTGATTGTTGTATCTATATACCTGCAATATCATTTCACAGATTAAAATAAGTTATAAATGAGCCTTTATGTCTAATCAGTGAGCAAATTTCTAGTTTTATCATAAATGTGTTTGGAATGCCTCTTTGAGGTCTAAGTAGACATACACGTTCTATTGTATCTTGAAATTTTAACATCTCTTTACTTTTCATATTAAAGAATATATTTTGTAGTGGGTTGAATCCCGGTTCCTTTCACTGAGCTACATCTTCAGCTTCCAGCTCCTTTTCCTAAAGTTTTGAGAAAGTCTCTCAATTGTCCAGAGTAGGATTAAATTTGTGAACTTTCTCTCTGTCATTTAGAGTGTTGAGGTTACAGGTTTGTAAAACGATTTCTAGCTCTAATTATTTTTTGTTAAAAAATTTGAGCCATTTTAGAATTATTTTCCAGTCTGAATATCACTGATCGTAAAACTTTTTCCTCTCTTCTGATTTCCAGTGTCCCAGAAACATTTTTTTTCCTAGGCAACCACCTGACTGTGATGGGACAGATCTTATTTTAGTGGTTTTGACGTTGATTTTAGTCCAAAGACAAGGACTACAATTATAATTTTTTTTCACACCATTTTAGTCCTTTTTAAATTATAATAAGGTAGAAAGAGTTGTCTGTATTTTACTCTCTGGACATTTTTTAGCATATTTAAAATGTACACACACAAACAAGAAAGAAAAAGAAATAAGAAACCTGTGCAGACCATTAAATCTATCTTTCTCTGTTTACTTGTAAGCAGTATGCCTCCTAATTTATCGTCTGACAAAATGCTTCCTCAGGGGAAAGTATCAGTACCAGAATGGAATGACTCAGTATTCTCAGTGTATTTTAAAATATTGTTCCACAAAATCTTTACATAAAAATATGAAAATTCAAGCAGTTCTTGGATATATTTTAGCTGGTTTTTTTTTCCCCAGAGAGAGTTTTGCTATTTCTTTCCAACTGGCCTTGAACTCTCTACATACCCTGTGCTGGCTTTGAACTCCAGGTGACCTTGATTGCCTCAATTTCCTGAGAGCTGGGATGACAGGTGTGTGCCATGAAACTCTTTGAATTTTAGCTCTTTCTACTCTTAATTTCCACAGATTATTTTCATCTAACATTGAGAGGATATAGGTACCATTGGGACTATTGTTTTTAATTATTAGAATATCAGTAACATACAGATTTTCTTGCTTATGTTATTTAAAGCCACTGGCTAACTATTTCCTATGCTGATATTAAAATTTGATTTTAAACTTGGTTCGAATATTCAGTTCACTAAAACTGTGTCCTTGGAAAAATGACTTTGCCTTTTTAAATCTTTTAATGAAATGTAGATAATAATAATACTGTCTATCTAAAAGAGTTACTGGTGAATCAATTAAAAAGATACATGCAAAATAATCCCATATCACCTATCACCTGTTCAACAATGTTCATTTCATTATCATTATTAGCCTTTATTCCCCTAGAGATAACTAATTGGTACATTAATGGCAAAATACATTTTTGTTAATTGTGTCATAATTCTAGACAAAGTAGACAATTAATTTCTTTCACATAACATTCATTTACAAACATGGTTTCTCACGTGTCCTTTATCTTATCTTCTCCTTTATTGGAATAGCAAACTGTATTGAGATACAATTTACTGAAACTTCCATATTCTTTCTCTACTTACATTATGGACTTTGAGAAAAATGAATCAGAAACAAAATTTTACATCCTGATTCATATTTTGGCCAAAATATTAAACCAAAAAGAGATAAGTGGTTATTGTATTTATCTCTCTAACATCCTCTTCTCATTTATGTACCTATGTCTGTCTATCTATCTATCTATCTATTTCCATCTACTTACTTATCATTTAGCCGTGATACATATGTAGAATATGTACACATGTATATATGTGTATCCTATATTCATGGTTGTCATATTTTAGTTCACAACCTGGGTCCAGATAATTGTATTTTTTAATAAATCAAAATTCCTATATTTCATTGTAGTGCCCTGTCTTCCATTTTCAGTCACTACTTTTTTCCTAAAAATGGTCATAAGGAGTGTGTTATCAGTTATGTATGTTTAAGGTGCCTTGTGCATTGCAGATGACTCATAAGGTTCTTGCTTAGTTTGTACTCAGTTTTAAAGTACAGCCTCTTACAGTTTCTTGGCTCTCATCATGGGATATGGCTAGGCAAGGAGGAACACAATGTTCCAGACTGCTTCCTTAATTTTACCTGCTAGAGTCTAGGCTATTCACATGTCCCCTCTGGAAATTTTGAGAGAGAAGAGAGATATATCACAGATAATGAGTGGAAAACTGACAGAGCTGACACCAAACCAAATCAAAACTCCATTATCATAAGAATTTGGGGGCAGAAGGAAAACATTAATAATAAGAGAAATTGGGTTGAATGCAGATGAGTTTAGACTCAGGGACCAAATCAAAGTCACAATTTTTGGGTGAGTAGGGTGAGCTAGAACCTTGTCCTTGACCTCCAAGAGCTAGCACCGTGTCCTTGACCTCTGGGAGCTAGCACCGTGTGCTTGACCTCTAAAGCTAGCACCGTGTCCTTGACTTCTGGGAGCTAGCACCGTGTCCTTGACCTCTGAGAGCTAGCACCGTGTCCTTGACCTCAGAGAGAGACAACTTTCTCTTGAGCCAGGGTGATGGACTTGCTTTTCCTCATTTTAACTGTGGGATGCTAGAGCATCTTTCTTCTTTTACGACAAAGGTTTTATTATTCATATTTGTTTTTCAAATGTCCTTTTCTAACTATGTGTTATTTTTCTATGTTAGGATATTTTAAAGTTGAAATAATGTCTGAACAAACACAAGATGATGAGAAAATAAAAAGAGGATACACTTAGAAAAACAAAACTTTCTAAAAATGTAGAATATGTTTGTTTATGTAACAGATGATCAATATAGATGTACTTGATTTTATTTTGGGGCCACATATGGGGTGTTGAAGAATATTGTAAGAGTTACTGGCCAATTATTATGTCATATAATTTCATGCATTACTATTATAGCAAGCAGATGAAGTCATAGATATAAACACATAATAAACTATCTTGATTGTGTTAATTTTATTGAAACCTCAATGACATTTATAAGACAAGTCTAATTCACTTAACAGGACTGTTAATGGACTTTCAACATAATTAGTGGAAAATAGTTATTTATGTTGGTTTTAAGAAATAAGTTCAATACTATTTATTCATTTTCCAATTTCTGATACAATTAACACCAATTTCTGTAGTTGCATTTTATACTAGACAATTTAATTATTATTATTGTTTGATTTGGAGATGGTTTGTTTTTTAGTATATAATTTTCTTTTTATGCACCCAAACCTTCTAAGATACTGAATTTTCATTTGTGACATTGTAATCATGCTGAAGTACAAGATAGTGCAGGATAAACATAGTTGAGCTTTGGAGGAAAATATGAATGGCATTTTGTTGGTGATTGGAGAGAAGTTGTAGGATAATAACCATAGAGGAAAAGCTAAGTGACAAACTCTTTGTGCTTTTGCAGTTGGTGTATGTGACCTGTGAGAGCAGCTGGGGCCGGAGATACAGCTTTATATCCCTGATCTGGTCAACAGGAAATGACATCAGATGGACATGGTCATCACAAAAGTAAATAATGATGCTACAGCGTCTGCCATATGTAAGTAGGCCAAGAAGAGCTGGTATAGTCAGGAAATGTATGTGATACAGGCTGGGACTCTTTAAAACCCTCTTTTGGAAACATGAAAATAAGGCCATATTTCACATTTTTACTATTAAAACTGTTGAAAATATAGAAAATTTCTTCCTTACTGTGAGGATTAGTTGGAAATTTTATATATAGATTTTAGCTGCTTTATTGTAATATTAAAGATGACTGTTAATTTCATAATTAGTTCTTGTTTCAAAAATCTGAAGTAATTTAGTGGGAGAAATGACCTCGAGTGTATGTTGTATTATATCAGTATTTCCTACTTTCCATTACATTAGTATTTCTATTTTCTATCCAAAGATGTTTTGAGCGTTGAGTACTTGAAAACAGAAAATAATGTAATTTGTGCTTGACAGGTAGGCCTCTCTTGAGTCACTATAACAATGTGTTTGCAGCTATTATAAATTTCCCATTTACTCCACAACCACAGCTTAGGTGCTATTGTTGATGAGGTGCAGTCAAATGTTTAATAATACTTGGACCCAAATGCTCGTCAAGTGGAGGCTGGATAAAGAAGAAGAATTCTCATTGTTGAATGCAACCATGATGTGTATATGTAATGTACCAATAAAGATTTCAATTAAAAATAAAAAAAAGAAAAAGCATTGGGCTGGGGATTTAGCTCGGTGGTTCCAGCGCCTGTCTTGCAAGTGCAAGGACCTGGGTTCGATCCCCGGTAGCCACATACCATACTGAGCGTGGAGACTCACGCCCAGCAGCAATCAGTACCGCATACCATAGTGCGGGTGTGGTGGCTCACTTCTGTAATCCCAGCACTTGGGAGGCAGAGGCAGGGGGATTACTGTGATGTGAGTTTGAGGCTGAGCTCAGGGCCAGCCTGAACTACAAAGCGAGACCCTGTCTCAAAATAAATAAATAATTAAATATAAAAAGAAGAATTACTTTGCCATAAAGAATAAATTTGACTAATTTATACACAAATGGACATGCCTGGTGGATATACTCATAAGTGAAATAAATAAGTCACAAATATGTAAGATAGTATCTTCTCTGGTATAAGAAACTGAAGATGTAAATGAGTTCTTGAATGTATGATAAATATTGTGAAATAGAAAATATTCAAAGGGAAAAGAGGCTAGGGATAAGTCATGAGGGGAAAGAAAAAATGTGATGCTGAAAAAAGAAAACAAAGTTTATGTGTCTAAGGTGCGTGAGGTTGTAGGATGGGCAGAGGAATAAGAAAAAATGAGAATTAAGTCATGTGATATATTGGTACAAATTCTCAATGTCGACTGTGATCATGATGGATATATAAAATGTACCAATAAATAATTCAATTAAAAAAAACTTGAACTTGAAATGTCGAAACCCACGATGCAAGTATTAAGGTTCCTCTTGCTCAGAAGTATAATGGTGAGAGTTGAAGGGTCTTGTGGTTCTGCAATTAGTTTGTACTAATAGTTAACAAAGATATTAAAAATGATAGGTCCACAGTACAACTTATCTTTTTCCTGTATAAATCTCATTTTAAAGAGAGATAATTTAAGAACATCAAGTGGGTTTCTACAATCATAAAAGGCCACACAAAGAGATTAACAGGGTGGGGGAATTGTACTCTCACTGTCACTACAGCTCTGAGCATTGCAGGATTGAGAACGCTCTGTGGATTTGCTGCTTGTGCTCCGTAAGATTGTATTCAGGTTGTTCATATTGTACGTATTATAACACCTAAAGGCAGTAACGGGTGCCTGTGATTTTAACTCATCCCCAGGGTTATGTTAGAATTACATCTGACTTTAATATTTCTCTTGTGATAATACCTACCTTACATTTACTAATAAAATGGAAAATCAAGTGGACTTTGATAAGCTATGTTGGCCTTTGATCTGCCAGGTCTTACATGAACAAGTTTTATGTTTGTTCTGTGTGACTTATTTCCATTGAAACATGCACACAGATGAGATTCCATATGAAGGACAGCCAAACTTTAAAGAGAAATGTTTGTGGAATGGAAAATACTCAAAGGGAAATGGGGTATATGGGTAAATGATGAGGGGGAAAATAATGAGAAGATAATAAAAGAGAAAGGAAATAAAGCTTATGTATATAGGGGGAAGGGATGGTAAGGTAGGTAAGGGAATGGGAAAAAATAAAAGAATTAAGTTGTGTCATATTCTGGTACAAATTCTCATTGTTAAGTTCAATCATGATATGTCTATATAGTGTACCAATAAAGATTTGAATACAAAAAGAAGAAAAAGAAATGTTTCTACACTCATTTGACAGGATATGATCATCTTTTAAAGTATCTCCCCTACTGAATAGGATTATTTTCAGTAAGATTTTTTTTTTCTGGGATAAGAAATGTATTAATCACATGGAAATCAATTATTGTGAAACACAGAAATGAATAAGTAAAAGAGAGATATACAATTTTTATGCTAAACTTGGCAAATTTGCTTAATAAATATATATGATAAATGGATTGAAACACTGTCCTCAAAGAAAAAATGATGTGCAGAACATTTTTGTGATTAAACAGAAAAAGAATAACAAAGAGAAAGAGAAAAAAAAAAGAATTGGTAAATGTGAACTTCTGAAAAGCATAGTCATATTTTTAGGACAACTCATTTGTAATAAAGATTCTTAAGAGTCTAAAAAAATGACCATTAATTATTTTGCTTTTTAAAACATGTAGCTAAGAAAATGTGTGGAATAAGTGTATTTTACAGTTAAAAGCTGACAGAGCCCATAGTTACACACAAATCGTTGATTTTCTAAGAGGTTGTGTATAGGTATTTATGTTGCAAATTGTCACTCACAAGGAGAAAAAAGATTTATAGTTTCAATGGCACAACTTCAAGAACTGTGAAGGGTTTGTCTTTGTGGGCATTCTCCTGCTTTATTTTGCCATTTTAACATTTAATTTTTAAAAATTGTGAAGATGGTTATTTCTCACACCCGTCAAATAGGAGAGAAAAACAATAAAAGTTTCATGAATTCATTAAAGTTTAACAAGCACTGCAGGGCCTGGAGAAATGGTTGCTGTTATAATCCCTGCAGAAGCTGTGGTTGTGTGGTACCTTACTCGTTATGGTGTGGACAGGAGATGAGGGTCAGAAGAGGGCAGAAGAGATGCCAGTTGCTTGATGCTGGCACGTTCTGTGGCTCAGGTTCAAGGTTCTCAGTTCCATGTGCTTCCAGGTGTACAGACAGTCACTCCCCAAGGAGAAAAGAGATCCCAGGAACTTGTCACAGCAGTGCACAGGGCATTAATCAGTGTTACCAGTAATAAAGTGTGCAACATTCTGCTGAAATGACAAATTAAATGTATAAAAATCATCTGTTTTAATTTGGTCTTTCAAAAATAATTTCTGTGAAGCTATTGTGTGTTTATGGATGTCTCTAAATATATATTCTAAATGGCAATTTCTACTGAGGAACTGGTAATATTTATTCATAATAATGCAAACATGGACTAAAATTTTATGGCAAAACTTGCATTACTTCTTTGTGAACTTTACCTGTGACTACATACTTTGATATGAATAAGTCATTGGGAAAGAAATGAATGAATAACTAGAGGCTGGTTATGATATGAACAGCTGAGAGAGATTCAGGTAATAAGACAACTAGTGCATGAGATGATAATTGCTAATTTAAATAAAAGAAAATAATGAGATAAACTTAAATAAAGAAAAATAATTAACTAGTTCAATTGAAGGTGATCAAGATATGCTACCAGAAAACATTGAACTTACAATATAAGAACTATTTTAAACTGAAAGCAGTTGAGTTCATGAAATGCATTAACCACTTACAAGCAGACCCTCTAAAAGTAGACATTCTGTCCTTTAGAGCCCTTCTAATAGCTTTGTGGAGAAAATTCTCTACCCTCAGACTGACATTTTCATGAGGTTGTTTTCTCTCCTATCGAGTCTCTAAGAGCTCTTTATCTTTCAAACAAATCTTTTGGTATTTCGTTAGAGGTTTTAATTCTCTCTTCGCCTTCCCTAATAAGTCAGGTGCTATAGACCCCAAATTCTAACCTCCCATTTGAGTACTAACTGAATTTTCCCAGGGTTAAATGCAGTACACAAGGTATACAACTCCAGCATCCCAGCGGAAGAACATAAGTTGGTTTAAACGGGATAGATTTGATCTGTCATACATGTTGGATCTGATTTTATGGCTCCACACTCATGACTTCCAGTGATTAGAGACAGAATTTTGTGAAAACTCCACTGAACATGTACAGATTTTTTTTCTGCCCTACTGCACTAAAGTAGGTAGCTCAACTATTCACACACCATCTATGTCATATTTGGTGCTCTATACTCTAGAGGTGATTCAAACTCTATGAAGAATTGTGAAGGCTTCATGGAAATAGACCATTTTATATGAGGGATTTGTTTGTACACAGATTTGGCATGGGGGAGCCGAATCCAAATTTTGTGGACTAATGTACGTAAAATCTACAATAGTTAAAAGCATCATATAGTGAGTTGTAAATATTAGATGTGTTTCTTTGACACTTAAATTGAGCTTGCCTTTGGCCACTTCCAAATGTTCTTTTCTAGTGCTGTTCAATATCACTTTCCAGTTAGAGGTATTAAATAATGTCACTGTTGCATAGCTGCTTACTAAGCCTGCTAATATCTCCACTAGTTCTCTTAAATTCCCTTAGTTTCTCTAGATTTATGAAGTAACTAGCTCTTGTACAATTAGCAGCTTTTCCCCAAAATCCTTCTTTTAAATAATGTTGAACTTTGTATTCCATGCTAATGTTTTTCCTGTTTATAGCATATGCTTCTGAAGTCTCCAAGCAAGTGGCAAAAACAATACTGAAGATCTTGGAACTTGACGATTCTTTTATATGTACATTATATTAACTCCTC
Source organism: Petromus typicus (assembly GCA_004026965.1). Taxonomy (NCBI): domain Eukaryota; kingdom Metazoa; phylum Chordata; class Mammalia; order Rodentia; family Petromuridae; genus Petromus; species Petromus typicus. The sequence continues at coordinate 3,515 of PVIR01018435.1, read as the reverse complement.
GAGGTAGAGAGACTAGGAGAACATATCTTTTTCTTTCAGAGAATCACAGTCCAATCTGGAAGGTAAATCCGAAAACACTATAACAAATCTACCATATTAAAATCTAGTATTTAACATCAACAAACTTCAAAACCTAGGATGAAAACTGTAATTGTACGTCCTCCTTTGTGAATCCTATAAATCAATATAGTTCTCTGTTTCTGTCTGATGGAAAATAAATCTTCTTCAATTTCTTCAATATTCTTTGTCATTTCAGATGTGATATTTATTCAAGTCCTACCTAAATGCCAGTGCAAGAATTTTTGCTTCTTCATAATGGCTTTTACCTTTTTAATATATGAGATCAATGACATTCCTTTATTCATTTGATACTTTTCTTCCAAAAACCAGGTATTTCCATTCAAGACCTTTCAAAAGAGTGTTAAGTGACTTATGTTGATTTCTGGAAGGAAGGACATAGTCTCCAGACACTAGACAAATGATGAATAGGTTTCTTTGCCATGATAGGTTGTCATGCTCTCCCAGTGGTGGGCCATGCCCTGGCTTGGCGTTCCTAACTTGGCTCCCCACAGTGCAAGTCCACTCGTATCCTCCATGGTCACAACTGACCCTGTCCTTTGCTTTAATCTGTTCTAAGTAACACTTTTCAATTTCTGAATAGTCATGTATTAAGTTATGAAGTCTGTCTTTTCCTCTCTGCCTTTCCAAATTCAATATTATACAACTTAAATTGTATAATTGAGGGTTGTAACTGTGAACATCAGTCGTTTTACTTCCAGACGATTCTTCATAGCCTTGTTGGGAAACAAATGTAAACAGTAGAAAAACAAAATATAAAAAAAAAAATCCTTCAAAATCAACTATTGAGTTACGTAGTATAAAATCTTACCAAAGATGTTTTTCCAACTGGCTATGAAGAAGATGACCTAAATGAGATAAAGGAAAATACATCTTAAAATATGGTAAAGAAAATATTAATATTTTAAAATATCATCTCAAAAATAAGTACAAGCTCGAGTAGGTCCAAGTTGTTCCTTCTTCTCAAAGTTCTCAGGATCTTCTGGGATATGGAGCTCCCTTAGGGTTATTTCATCACCAGCCAGTGTATGTTTGTGTCATCACAGACTTTGCCTGCTTTGCTGAGCTATGAATAAATCTATTAGACTTGAGTACCATCAGCTTCTTAGGTGCCTTCTTTGTTGACTTATACTAAATCACCTGTTTCTACTTTTTCTCTGACATAAGATACAGAAATCATTCCATTGACATGTTACTTGCTACACCTACCAAATTCCACTGCAAATGAGAGATTTCTCTGCCATTAAGATCTATAAACTCCTAAGATGCAGAGACTTCCCTCTGCCATCTTTCTCTTGTTTTAGCCATGATGAGCTTGGTGAAGTTCCTCTGGTCTACTCAGGGCCTATCACCTATTCTTCACCCACCACTTATTGTTCTCGTAAGAACCATCCGATAAAGAAATGGAATCATTCTCAGTGTTTTAGTATCCAAAGTCAATGGGAATATTAAATTAACACTAATCCTAAAAATCTTTTTATTTCTGTGTACATTTAGAATTGAGTTTAAAAGACTAATTTTAAGTCTCCATTTTCCAGAGTGACAGGCCATCTGCCTCTCTGTTATTTCCATGTCAAGGGAAATCTGTCTGGAGCAGAAGGTTAAGAAAAATCTGGGCAGAAAGTGTCTGCTGCCACTGAATGTGAGTTTCAATGCTTCAATGAGATGAATTAGCCCTGTAAGGACATAGAGGATTTTCCCTTATAATGGGATTCATCTCAGAGTGGGAGGGTGAAGAAAGTTTCATGGAAGTACCTTTGAAACACTCTTCATTAAAATAACGTAAGTGGTTACCAGGCAGGTTGAGGATGAGGGAGCACAGTGGTACTTTTGTTCATGAGCGTTTTTGTTTGAGAACAATTTGGTTCACAAATAGAAGTGTTTAGAAAAATTTTGTTTTTGTTTGAGTACTCTGCATCAGGTAAGAACATAACTGGACCATGACTACATGAAGGCGGTCATCCTTTTCAGAACTGTGGAACAAATTAAATTTGTGAACTGAAGTAGTACTGTAGAAGTCTGAAATTTGAAGAGAAAAGTTAGGATTGAATGTCCTACAAGAAAGGGTGATGGATGGACAAGGAAAATGTCATAATTAGCATGAAGCACTGAGCCTTTCAGGAGGGTTGTAACTGTGAGCTTCAGTAGGACCAGGCAGAAAGTTTCTATAGCTTTTTCTGGAAAGGTAGAAGGTATCAAAGAAACAGGATAAGATTAAGATTTTATCAAGATAAGGTTAAGATAATCAGATATACTTGGAAAAAGGAGGATAAGAGAATTGAGAGCAAAGGCAAAGAGGTAAATATAATTATGGATTCTAAATTAGGTACGTGACACTTTGAAGAAGTCACAGGCTGAGAAGTTTGAAAATCATAGAGGGAATCATAGTTTTTTTAATGTAATATCAACGAGAGTGAAATCTTAGAGAAAGTAACAGTTGGGTGGAATTATAGAAAGGGTTATAACCAGGTCCTTTATTACCATAAACATGGTGAGGGTGCAAAATAATAACAACTCTGCACTTCTAGATAATGTAGGAGTATTTGTATTGGTGTATCAAACTTGTATTCCAACTATTAGTCCTCTTTGTAATACTTTATTAGATTCTTTATAACTAGCAGTAATAGTTTTTGTCTAATCAATCTTAGGAGGCCACGGTACAATTACAGTGAATATCTTTAATTACTTTAAGCTTAAAATTAAATGAGAAAAAAGAAAAATTATATTGAATACTTAGTGTATTATGATCTTAGGTTCATTTTTAAATATTATCTAATTTGTTCCACACAGTAAGTTTTCATTATAGACCAATAGCAAAGTACCATAGGCAATTATTCCAAAATACATTCCTAATGTAATAAAGATCAAGATAAGTATTAAACTAACATCAACCTAATAAACTCATTTTAAATTATTTTTCATAGAAACTTTTCAATGTCATCGTATAACTAACCAATGAAAACACTTTCTAATTAAAATGGATCACTTTATAAGCCCTAAACATGTGATCTTGTTATTTAAAACTTTTCCTCTGAAAATAAAATCTAATTTCAAAATTGAACATATAATTTATTTTCTTAATTAGGAACAGAAAAAAGTATTTTTATCCCTTAAAATAATTTATATGATGGGTAAAAAGTGCAATTCTAATTAAAACAGTTAAAGGGAATCCTTTTACTATTTTCTACTTTAATCCATCACCTTATAACACCAAATGCTACTTCATTTTCAGTATAATTTACTATACCTAAATATCAGCAGGAAAATGGCTACAGTTGCATAAGTTGAATTAGTCTTATGACAGTGAGGACAAGCATGTATTTTGGTAAAACTATGTATGCTCTAGAAAAAAGGTGCTAGAAAAAATTGCTATAAAACATGGACTTTGGTTTGCTGATTTGTTAGGGAGCTTAGTAAGTGGAGATGAGGAGTTGTTC
>PVIR01018434.1:0-33420 GCA_004026965.1 Petromus typicus | reverse complement strand
CAAATGTAATGAAGGTGAATACACCTAGAAACATAAGCATCATGCTTGAAAGGGCAAAACTAATGTCCATCTTCTCCCATTGTATCTCTGTATTTTTGGTAGTGTCCTTTTTAGCTATAGCTACTAAAATAAAGTACAGTATAAGGAGAAACTCACCTTATAATTAAACTTTTGGATCACATTTCAAAAAGTTTCAAGTCAAGTTTTTAAAATTATCCGGTATATTTAAGTGCAAAACATTTTCTTTCTTTCTTTCTTTCTTTTTTTTTTTTAGACAGGGTCTCACTTTGTAGTTCAGGCTGGCCCTGAGCTCAGCCTCAAACTCACATCACAGCAATCCTCCTGCCTCTGCCTTCCGAGTGCTGGGATTATAGGCATGAGCCACCACGCCTGGCACTGTGGTATGTGATCCTGGCTGCTGCTGGGGTGACTCTTCACACCCAGTATTGTATATGGTTAACTGGGGATCAAACATGGGCCCTTGAGCGTACAAGACAGGTGCCAGAACCACTGAGCTAAATCCCCAGCCTGCAAAACATTTTCTTAATATTTCAGTTTTCCCATTATTTAGTTTTCCCATTGCTGGGACACAATAGAGGCCACCTATAACTTAAGGGGGTAAAGTTTTTTGGGGTTGAGTTTGGGCCATGGGCAGCTGGCTCCAAGACAGAAATATCATGGTGGAAGGATGTGATCAAGGACAATAGCTTAGCTCATGGCAGACAGGAAGCACATCAGAGAAACAGTACCACAAGGGAAGGGAGAAAGTCAAGATAGAAACATCCAATGGGACACTTCTACGACCTGTCTAGACCTCCCTACAAATGTACTCTACCAATCCCTGAGACCAATCCCATAACCAATCACATTGGAACTCCACCCTATCTTACCACACTTAGGTGAAACAAAAAGCTGTGTTTTTTAAACTATTAATTCGCTGACCATCAAAAGGGCCATCATTTGGTATCATCAATATTTATTACAAGTTATCATTTTCTTCCTCATACTAGATGCCTTTTATCAAGTTGAGAATATTCTTGTCTTTCCTCAATTTGAGATTTTTCCTTCTAAATAGATGATCAATTTTGTGTAATGCTTTTTCTCTATCTATTAGGTAAACTCACACTTCTTCTGTTTTTAGTCTGTTGACATGATAAGTTACACTGATTTTTAAATATTGAAAATATTTAGAATCTTGCATTTCTAGGGTAAACTAAAATTGGTAATAAAACACTGTCCTTTTTTTACATTTTGCTTAATTCTGTTTTTAAGTACTGCTAGGGATTTTTATGTTCCATGATGTGAGTCTAAGAGAACTCTACCTCCTAACAATTCTACACACTGAGGGATAATTCTTATTTTTACTTCTGAGATTTCTATGTACTTCCAGTCCCTCCATGTCTTGACATGGTTATTCCATGTTGATGTCCTCACTGTGATCACTGTTCTGAGTGATCATCTTGCAAAGTATTGAATTTGACCTTGGAACCAAACTTTTCCATCCTTGAAGCTGCATAAACCACTGATTCTGATTTATTCCCAGTTGTGGATTATTCACAAGTTAGTAACACACTCTGCCTATGTGGAATGTAGAATCTTTTGACAGCCCCTAGAATTCTTCAAGTAACAATAAAAGCACTTCAAGCATGTATCAGGGCCGGGCATTTCTGTGCTCACTGAGCCATATCTCTTTGCCTTTCTTGAAGCTCTCTGCTTTGTTATACTCTAAATTTCTCTGGATCCTTGCTCCCCTATGATGCCCCTTCTTACCTTTATATAATTTACTTTATTAGCTTCTAATCAGAGTATAAATATGCTCAAATCAAAACTACTTTTCTACAGATAATTAGGCAATTTAAATAAATGCACAAATAAAACCTTGATTGTTCACTTTATAACCTACATCTTTCCTCTCTACAGTCAAGTTCTAAAATGAGTGATCAGGCTGGGAACCTACCTCAGGATGGGGATGTAACTCAGAAGCACAGCACCTGCCTGGCAAGCATGAGGCACTGAGTTTGAGTCCTGGGACATAAATAAATAGGCAAGCAGTCTTTCTTCATTGTCTCCATTTTTTCCTTTGCCTTTCATTAGCCATGCAAATGAGCTTATTTTACCCTCTGACATTCCAAAGGCTGGGAGTACTAATGAACTGAGATGCTTTAGCTATATAACATCTTAATTGAATATATTCTTCTTTAAAGATTCTCTGCCATCTGCTCATGTGATATTTGTCTCTGACACTTATATAATCATTCTGTTTCTTTCTCTGTGCTTCTGCATTTTATTTATTGATTCCAGCCAAATTTCTATCATTTTGCCTCTCTGTCTTTCAATATTGCAAGGGTCCTAATTAGACTTAGTTAATACACTAACTTGTTCATCTTATACATCAGAATAACTTAAGAGCAGGTTTTTTTTTTTTTTCTTTCTGGTTTTGCTTTTATTTTTTTTGAGATAGGGTCTTGCTTTGTAGTTTAGGTTGGCCCTGAGCTCACTATGTAGCCCAGGTGAGCCTGGAATTCACAGCAATCCTCCTGCCTCTGCCTCCCTAGTGCTAGGATTGTAGGTGTCAGCCACCATGCCTGGCATTGTAGTATGTAGTACTGATTGCTGGCGGGTGTGAGTCACCATGCCTGACATTGTTGTATGTGGGTACCAGGGATCGAACTAGGGACCTGCTTGCAAGGTAGGCACTGGAATCACTCAGCTGAATCCCCAGCCCTAACATAGAAGTTTTGAGTATTTATTGCATTCCAGTTAGCTAGCTAAGTGCCTTAGGTTCCCTCTTATTTAATTTCATTCCTCACAGCTTATGGAGGCATTACTAGTAGCACTCCTCTGCAAGGGCAGCTAATTGCACAAGTGAAAGAGCTGATGTAAGTCTGAGTCTTTTGACACTAGACCTATGCCTTTTTCAGTGACACTGTTAATGCCTGTGACCTCTACTGGCATCTCTACGACTTCCGAATCTCCCATGAGACCTTTCTCCTGGGGTTTAGAATTATAGTTACAGTGATAAGCTCTGCAAAGACATCATAAACAGATATAGACTCATCATCTTTGTTTCAAATTTTTCCTCTTCCAGTGTTGCTTATCTTAGTGAATAACAAACACCATGCCATACTTTTACAATTGTAAAATAATTTAATCACATTGTCCTCTCCTGCTATTTCTGCTCTGTAATCTCTAGTCCCCACATTCTTCCAAGATTATCTCTTGTTAACCATCTACCATTCTTCATTTTCATCTCTTTCTTTCTAGTGAATATGATCCAGTACTGCCTGGCATAGATTTTCAATTAGAATTTTGACTAATCAAAGAGGCACACAAGAGAAGAGAGTAAAGGAAGGGAACAAGAGATAAACAAAGGGAAGACTGCTACAATTCTAAGAAGCCATTGTACTCAAACTCCTTGAGAACATCTATTTCATTTTGTGCTAAATAATCTTGGATCTGCTGATGCAAAATATTTACATCACAGGTTAAGGCTTTGAGACTTTACCTTAGTTTTCACATTTACATAACCAAGGGCATGATTAAAACTATTTTATGCCTTAAAAATACCAAATATCATGCTCTTCCTGCTTCCTTAGTAAGGCAGAACATTGTCCCATGGATGTTTATTCTCTGGATATGTTCTATCTCTCCTAATACTGAGATTCATTTGTTATCACTTTACTCTTCCTTGAGCTCTTCTAATTTCCTGCCCAAGAGTTGACTCCCAAGGCCTATGCCTGATCTCGCTCATATTTGCCTCTTGCAGTTTTTCTATTATATTAATTGTTCTTTTTGTAAAAGCTAGATTCTTGTTTTCCCTCCCTCCCACTTCTATTCTTAGAATTTCTAATTGAAAGGGAGAACTGCATTTGGATTTCTTACAATTTATATTCAGTTCTAAGGAACATTATGTTTATATCATAACCTAATATGAAAGGTTCCTAGTTGTAGCTACTGCAGAATTCTTTGAATTACAAAAAAAGCCTTTTTATTTTTGTCATCAATAACAGTTGTATTTTGTTCTCTTGATTTTCAAAGCATCCATATGTCCTCAGTAACCCATGTAGAACACCCAGTATTTCAAGACCACCTCAGACAGCATAAGCCCAAACTGCTTGCTATTTAGCAACTTCTAAAACCCAGTAAATGATGAAGGATTTACAAAAGTTTTCAGTGGAAATGATCTCCACTGAAACCTCTGGGTAACTTAAGTTTATTTTTAATTAAATCAACCTCTGGCAGGTTGCATGGAACCAAATAAACTGCTATGTTTTAAAATCTCCTGATGTTGGGCTGGGGATATAGCTCAGTGATTCCAGCGCCTGTCTTGCAAGCGCAAGGGCCCAGGTTTGATCCTCGGTAACCGCATAACAATACTGGGTGTGGTGGCTCACGCCTGTAATCCCAGCACTCACTTGGGAGGCAGAGGCAGGAGGATTGCTGTGATGTGAGTTTGAGGCTGAGCTCAGGGCCAGCCTGAACCACAAAGTGAGACCCTGTCTCAAAAAAAAAAAAAAAAAAAAAAAAAATCTCCTGATGTTAACAGAAGACTGTTGGGGGAAAAAAAATCAGGAATTCTCTTTTATATCAATGTTTTTATTTGATTATAAGACTACTGCGGCTGATATTTTAAAGTAATATAACTTGTCTCTCCATAAAAGCTAAATGCGATATTTCTTTTGAAATTTAGTTGCAGAAAATGATTAGTCTTTCCAGAAGGCTTTCATGATTTAATACATTTTTCCTGAAGATATTTATCAAGTTCTATATTTCTCACCTGGTTGCCTACCTTGCTGGTTGCTTTTATGATACTCAAAGCAAAATGTGACCCAAGAGTAGGCCAACTATGCCAATGCTTTAAATATTTTGGGTTTTTTTAATATTCTCATAGCACTTGTCATATCCTCATACAAAAGGACATTTTCATTTCATGTGCAAACTATATTTTAATTATATTATGATAATATTAAACTATTGAAATAAATTATTTGTGCACTGTTTAGAAACACCTCACATACAGTCAGTGGAACATATTATTAAACTACATTATGCTCTGGGATGGGTTTATTTTGTCCTAATGGATCTGGTTTTGACTTTCCATTTAATAACTATTTTGTATATGTCTTTTCGTATCTCCAAATGTATTTTCTAAAAGGATTCATAAATGCCATTGGAAAAATCTAAGTGCAGCTAGCTTATATTAAAAAAAAAAAAGAAGTGAGTCAAATCTATGGGTCTCTTCACTGAGGATTCCAAGAAAGACCTCTTTGGGTATAACTGGATTCAGATCCCACAACAGCAAGAGGTCTCAGCCTTTAGTTCTCTGGCCTTGTAGCATTATTCTATGTGGATGGATTCTCTGGCAGCCCTCTCCAGGTTGCTGGTGCTCTGTAACCCCAGAGTTTTGTCACCATCTAGTTGAGCAAAAATTTCATGAACAACAGTGTAGCAAAACAGAACTGTCTTCTCTTATATCTATCTCTCAGTTCTGATCAGAGTTCAGTGACTGTTGCTGACTCAGCTTCTGTGACGTGGCATTTGCAGTGTTGTAATTGATGACACGAGAGCATGCAGCCAGGGAGGAGGGCTAAGTTCCACTGACATCACGAATAATAACCATGGTCTAGATAGTTTTCTAAGGGAAAAGAGGCTATGATTTCCAGCAGAGGGAAAATAAGTGCCAGGGAATAAAAACTGTCTGATGCACACCACCAATGAGGGTAACCAGAATTAGAGGAGGGGACAAAGAATGTCTTAGTATATTAAAATTTCAAATAATACATGATTTTTAACATAAATTGCTCCATGCAACATTCTTAGGACTGTTTACATTAAACATTATTTGTTACCAAAATTTAAATTAATGTCTTGTATTTTACCTGGCAATCCTACCATAAGGTATGTAAATGAATTCAATTAGAAAAGAGTAAGGTTAACAACAAATAAATAGATACATATGTAATCTTATACCAGGCTGCCACTTAATCCACCCATAATCACAGAGGATGTAAGTGTTTTATCACTACAGTAGAATGTTTATTTATTACACTACCAGCAATTGAACCCAGGATCCTTATACTGAGCTACATAAAAAGACTTCTCTCTTCTTCACTTTTAGACAGAATTTCACTAAGCTGTCCAGGCTGTGCTCAGACATGTAATGGTCCTACATCAGCCTCCTAGAGTGCTGGGATTACAGGCATGCACTACCACATCTAGCTGATCATTTAATTTCCATTAACAAAAGCAACAAGTTGATCTCAATAATGTAAGCAACTTGCTCTCATTTTATATTTTTCAGTTTGATGATAATTTAAATATCTTATTTTCTCCCTTTTGGGCTGTTCATTTGGATAAGACCTATCTTAATAAAATATTACTTCTTTAGCACTCTTGAAACTATATGAAACTATATAGGATTTTGGATTATGTTTATGTGGCAGCACATGCTGCAATATTTCCTTGAGTCATTCCAAGACCTAGAGTCTCAGGATGTTTTTTCCTTTTGCCACTTCACATACTTGTGTAAGGCAGGTGCACTCATCGGAGTGTCTTGTGTATCAGCACCACCCCGACTTTAGTAATGACACTGCAGTTACCATTTGAGGATCCTGACATTTTTGGCCAAGAAAACCCCACGGCCCAGGTCAGGCCAAGGAAAGAATGCTATCCTGCAATTTGAATTTCTACAGGAGTCACTCTGTAGCCTAAAGGCATTGATTTATTCTGATGGTGAAGAGCTGAAGAGACTGTGCATGAGTTCCTTTTGGCCTGGTCCTAAGCAAATGACATTGTCCTCACATCTACTATATATGGGCTTTACTATCCTTCTAATAATTTGCCTTGTACTCTCAAGTTTGTTTCTGATTTTAATGATGCATGAGTCCTTCTAAGTAGATGGTATATCCTTCTGACATTTGAAATTGTGTGTCTCATGCCAGCTTATAAATTCAAAACAAGGATCTATCAGTGCGAAGGTAGAAATTTCTATGGTACTTTCACAGGGAAAGAGACATAAGAAATGAGCTTCTTACTTTGTCTATTTAATATTCCCCCAGCCCAAGTCAACTAAGAGGACTTTCCTTCTCTCTTACTACACCAAGTATCTATATGGTTGAGACAAGGGCCTGAGTAAGGCCCTGAGGGTTAAGATGACAATTTCACAGGAAGTCAATTGTGAGACAGAGTTGAGTGGGTAGGCTCTGTGTCGGAGTGTCCACGGGAGCTGCGCCCATGAAAAAGAAGAGACAGAAGCAGTAGGCAAAGGGAAAACCTCAGTGGTGAAGTAGTACAGCAAAGTGTTGGCCCATCGGATAAAACCTCTGAAGTTAGCTTTTTTCTTTAAGTATTCTCAAAATAGCGTCCATTAGTTGTTGGTGTGTGCGGCCCAGAAGGAGCATGGCCTTGGTTAAAGTGGCTGGCTGCCACAGAAGTTGTCCCCTAGGAGCCTGGCAGCTGGAGGCTGTTTACCAACAGCTTTCTGAGCAGCCGGTGGAACAAGTTCTGCTGGAAGCAGTATCTGAGTGATGCATCACAGAGGCTACTTCAGTTTACTACTGAGTGCAAGAGATTAGGAAATGCAAACATCAATCTACTGTGTAATTCACGGTCTTCTGGCAAATGATCTCACAGGGTGGTTATAGCTGTCTCAAATCCACAGGCCAACAGCAATTTGACCATTTTCTAATATGAGGAAAAAATATGAACAGACAAGACTTTCTTTTTTATTATTATTTTTAAAAGATAGTCATTAAAGGGACAGGGTATTTTTTTAAATACTAAAAAGTAGGCTGAATATAGTATCAGAATGAAATGGATAAATATACCTTTATGAAATACTACAATGCTCTTAAATTCCTTTGTCATGAGCAGGGGAAATGTCACTGATCGTTTGTTTGTGGACTGTCATTTAGAAATTATTGGTATACATAGGATATTAAAAAAAAAAGCTCCCTTGGATTTATAGGAAAGGTAACATTAAAACTGGATGGTTCTGGGAAGATAGCAAAATGTACCAGGGAAGAGATTTCTGGCTGAGTGTGGAAGGTTGGAAAAAGCACAGAGACTGGGACTGACAGGGTGCGATCATGCAAAGAGGACAATCTTGCTCAGGAGGGCTATTAGTCATGTGGAGCGCACTAATGACTAATTGGGGATTGAAACTAGAGTTCAAGGGGTTCAGATGATTCAATAGACAACGGAGAAGCAGTACAGGTTTGTGAGGAAAGGCTTTACATGATTAGAACTGTAATTTAGTAAAAATTACAGAAGGACACAGGTTTTATTTATTACATGTGCTTAAAATAGATTATATGACAAGGTTTCTGTGTCTCCCTGTGAAGTTATTGTTAAAGACTATGAATGGTAAAAGGGAGACACGAATTAGTGAAATGGCACTGAGAACATGCGGGAAGGGATGGATATGTTAGATATACTCAGGAACAGAGTCACCAGAATCAGGCAATTTATTGGGCTATTGTGTGATGTAGGGAAAGGAGCAAAAGGGAAGAAAAAGATCGTATTATCTTTATTAATAGAGAAAGGGAGATTTTGTAAAAAAGATGAAAAGTCCAGGTATAGGCATCATGAATTTAAATACATCGCCTTGGGAAGAATAGGCTAAAGAAATGTTTTCTTTATTTAAAACAAAACCTTCTTTCTTTCTTGAAGGGTTCAATTTTAACTGACAGCAAAATAAAGATATGCCCCCTTTCTCATGGTAGCATCCTTTCTGGATTTCTTGTATGTGAGCACTTTCTTCACTCTTCATTGAGATAAAATCTCAGTCGATACAGTCCCATGCAAAATGAAGTCTTCGTATATGTGGATTTCAATAACAACATATTGAGTCTTTTGTACATTAGCACTTTTAACATTTTGGTGTGTATTTCTTTCTTTTAGTTTTTTCTAAAGGCTAACTTATATTTTGTAAGACATTTAGCAACATCTCTGGCCTCTATCCTCCGGGTGCCAGTAGTACTTCCCTTTACTGTAACAAACAGAAATGTTCCCAGACATTGTCAAATATCTCCTTAGTTGGCAAACACCTCACAGAAGAAACATTACAATATATATACAAGTAAATGCAGAAGTACAGATGTAAACTGACCTTGATAGTGGTAGATAAATCTTACTATTGACCCATGTTTGTGATTAATGGTGTAACAGCTAATTGATGGCATTATGACAACTCAATGCCCAATGTTTCTGTCTTCATTTATATAAACACTATGCTATAAGGCCACTGTTGAAATTTAGTTTTTGTATTTTTCTATCTTTACTTGATTGATTCATTGGTATGTTATGAAATTATCTATACTAAGTATCAGGGAAATCTGTCAATTGTGAGTCTCTTGCATAATTTTATAGCTCTTGCTTGTAGTTGAAGTTGTGAATAATCTCAGTTCAACTAGCTTGTTTTTCTCTCCAGCTCGTCATTCATATGTAGTGTTCTTGTCTATTTCTTTTATACATGTTTAAGTGCTGGACCTATGCTATGGTGTTTCATCTCAGTATTAGAATATTGGCTGCAATTTAGAACCCTTTGGTTGTTATATTTGACTATGAGTTAGGGTATTTTGCACATGAGACCAACTACTGGTTTGTTGGGTAGGTTTGTGTAACAACGTGATTGATCAGAGTACTCATGTTAAACATTATTTTTGGAAATGTCTATATTTTTGAATAAAATTCAGTTTGAATTTCTGGACTCAATAAAGTGGATCACTGTCTTCAGTGTGGATGGGTACCAGATGATTGTTTTTCTCAGTAACAGAGATCAGACTCAGGCCCTGGTGCTTCCAAAGTAGATGCAGTACCACTTGAGCTAAATCCTCACTGGCCAGTTGATGTTTTGATGGCCCATAAAGAACCAGCTCCTCTGGTTCTCAGGCCTGGAAACTTAAGCTGACTTACAACATTCACTCTCTTGGTACAACAGCTTTTAGACAGCAGAATGTAACACTTTATCTCCATCACTGATGTTTTGATTAAATGCTTCCATCAATTACTACTACTCATAATAAATTTCATTTTGCATATATATAAAAAGATAGTGATGAACCACAGTCCAAATTCCAAATCCTGATATATGTATATATATTTCCTACTGGCAGTCTTTCTCTGAAAAACCTTTAACTACTCTACTTCCGTTTGGAGAGAAATCACTGAGACTGGAAGCAGAGAGGTTATTGGATAGAATCCACCGGTAACAGAAACACCAGTCTTGGTTCAGATATGGTCCAGTGGGCATGAAGAGTGCAGCTTTTTAAAGTGGGGCATCGTTGTGGGTACCTGAGATTTGATACTTTGATATCTGTGGATGTCAAATTCAAAGAAGGAAAACCTCAGACATGAACATTGGAATTTGAAATAAACAGTGTTTCATTTTCATTTCAGTGGTGGAAATGAGTGATTAGACAAAAACCTGGAGAGGAATCCAATCGTCAGAGACACAAAGAAGCACTCTACTTGTTTGCTCTATGTCATATAGAAGAAACTGTGATGCAAAGTAGTAAATAAAATTATTGTAAAGGAAGAGCTTTTTGTTACAGACTTATGCAAAGTTGTGCAAAGCCAAGCTCCACCTGATGAGAACTACTTGAGCGCTTTGTGTCTCAAGCCAGAAGCCCCTGCAGTAGGATGGACCATCAAAGGCAATCTTCCAGGTGAGGGGCGACGATCCTGAGAGCTAGTGTAGCACTTAATGAACTAGACCGGGTGACATGGTAAAGTATTAATGATGTCTCCTGAGCTCTACTTATTGTTTGATTTGGTAGCTTCATTTCTATGTGATTGGAACCTGTATTTCTTCTGCAGAAGGTTTTTGATGATTATTTAATCTGTTCTTGTTTAAGAAGCTATTGTCAGTCTTTGGATTTTTTCCATGTTCAGATTTGTTCTCCACTTCTGTGACTTTATTGCTAATTTAAGATGGTTTTTCTATTAATGCAAGAGGTAGCCTGTGTCCTCTTATGTGAGTTCTTTGTGTGTTCACATATGACAGTCATATGAACTCTAATTTATTGGACCTGAGCTCAGTTTTACATATTTAAAAATTAAATATTTGCAATTTTAGTTAATACTGATATATTTAGAAATAATGTTTGATGTTATTCTTTTTAATTCATTGCCTCTTTCCTATGGAATATTAAAATAAGTAAAAATTGCTAAGTGCCTGAAATTATATTACTGGTTTTTACATTTCAAATAAATTTTTACTAATTCATTTGTATACTACTAGTTCAGATGAGATTGGGTTTGTTCATGTAGTACAACCTCATTGTACTATTTAAAAAGAAATGACGATAGTGCACTTGAATACTTTGGGGACAAATTTTATCTCATTGAGTGATTTTTAGTTTGCATTTCTTATGTGGTATTAGCTCTTTACTTTGAGGAAAGTTTGTGTGCAGATGGTCTGTGGTCCCCAATGTATGTGGATTTCTTTACAGCAGAAACTCCTTCTTTGACTCATGAATGTAGTTTCTTTTATTTGTTTTATTTATTTATTTTTTGAGACAGAGTCTTGCTTTTGTAGTTCAGGCTGACCCTGAGCTCACTATGTAGCCCAGGCGAGCCTGGAACTCACAACAATCCTCCTGCCTCTGCCTCCCGAGTGCTGGGATTACAGCCATGAGGCACCCGCCCAACATTGTGGCATGTGATACTAATTGTTGATGGGCATGAGTCACCATGCCTGGCATTGTTGTATGTCGTTAAGAGGGACTAAACTGGGGACCTTTCCCTTGCAAGGCAGGTGCTGGAACCATTGAGCTAAATCCCAGGCCTGTGCTATCTCTTTTACTTACATCTTGCAAGTTGACTCAGAACTCAAACAAATTTCAATTCAGAGTGGGATATTTTTAGTTGTTAATCTCGATTTTCATCTTCTTTTGCAATGTCATTCTTTCTTTTAATCTCTTCCTTCAAATTTTCTACCATTGTTTTATTTGTGACAGATTCTGACTATGCTGATCAGGCTGGTCTTGAACTTGTGAACTCAAGTCATCCTTGCATATTTGCCTCTCAGGTAGCTGGAGTTATAGGTTTAGATCACCAAACAAGGCTTGGTTCCTTGCTTTGTCATTGATGAATATTTGTTCAATCAGTGAATCAGCCAGCCCAGAAACCCAGATCATCCTCCCATTGATTAAATATTTGTTTTAGACACTGTTCCATGTGACAGTCTACTGGGAAGTATGGAATTGAGAGAATGAGCCATTGCCTTGCCTCCCATATCCAGTTCTTGGCCTTATGATTTGCTCAGATGCTCTCTAGCCTCAATCATCAAATCCTATTAATTTTGCCAATTCTTCCTGCTAAACCTGCCTAGGCTGCTTTATTTTTTTCTTGGACCAGATGACTAACTTTCCTTATGGCGATAACTGGAACTGCTTGTTCACAAACCTCTCTTATTCTGTGTTTCAGGTTCCATGCTTCGGTCATAGGATCTCTCTGAAATACAAATCAGATATTTTGTCACAAGCTGTGTATTAGTATCTTCTGTCCCCTCATGACGAAGCCTTCATCACTGACATCACTGATACTCCCCAGGGCTTTTCCTAATGCCTCATCTCTTTCTACTTCCTCCCTGAATGTGTAGGATCTTTCAACCTGCGTTCCCTCATTTGTGGGACCTGTCAGACCCTTTCCCATTGGATTCTTTACCATCCCCATGCTTTATCTGCCGCCTCCTTCATTACTTTTTCTAGCTAATTCCAACTTGAACTTAATATGTCCCCCAGGATCGCACTAATTCCAGGAAGCTTTCATTACGCACTTTTACCGAGGATGGTTTTGAAACTGTTTCTCTGTCCCATCCAGAGAGTGGTGAAATGACTTTTTTTGCTCTGCATTTCTGACACCTGGTGTTTGTTACATTATAGGCGCCAGCTAAGCAGTTGGATGAATAAGTGAGTGAATGAATGAGGGAATGGCTCATTAGTTCTTAAAAATATATATCAGTTCTTTAAAAATGTCACGAAAGTCTACTTCACACCATAACTATACTAGAAAATAAGTGATCATTTTGTTGTTAGTCTTCATAAACATCTAGAATATAATGTATAGCAGATTCACTATTTTAGGGTAAAATATAAAATACTGAATATAGCTGATTTGGTGTGGGAATTTAGATTTAGCTTTCTTCATTCTAATCTCCTTTTCTTTCCATTAAATGACATTTTTAAAAACCTCCACCTTTCTTTTCCGTTTTTATCCAGGGGAATCTTTTTTTTTTTTTTTTTAAAACAGAGTCTCACTCTGTAGTTCAGGCTGGCCCTGAGCTCACTATGTAGCCCAGCCTACCTTGGAACTCACACCATCTCCTACCTTTGTCTCTCAAGTGCTGGAATTACAGGCATGAGCCACCACACCCAGCACTGTGATATGTGGTACTGGGAATCAAACTCAGGAACTTGCATTTGCCAGGCAGATGCCAGAACCACCGAGCTAAATCCCCAGCCCTCCAGGTGGATCTTTAAAATACTAAACTTCCCTAGGCAACTAGTGAAATGACAAGGCCACAAAACCAGACTTTGGAAGACTTCCTTCTGTACAGAAAAACAGACCACGTATATATAAAGGATGCATATTCATCCTGGCCAGGCCAGTTGGACCCATATGGTTAATAAAAGGAACTGAATCTGAAGAGTTCTCTCAAGAATACCCAACACATGGGCGGGGGATTTGGCTCAGCGGTTCCGGCACCTGTCTTGCAAGCACAAGGGCCCGATTCTATCCCTGGTAACCACATACAATACTGGGTGTGGAGTCTCACACCCAGCAGCAGCCAGTACCACGTACCACAGTGCCAGGCGTGGTGGCTCACGCCTGTAATCCCAGCACTTGGGAGGCAGAGGCAGGAGGATTGCTGTGATGTGAGTTGGAGGTTGAGCTCAGGGCCAGCCTAAATTACAAAGTGAGACCCTGTCTCAAAAAACCTAAAAAAAAAAAAAAAAAAAAGAATAACCAACATGTCCTGGTCTATAAATCATCTTAAATAGTAATTAATTTTAAAATTTTCAGTTTTTTATTAGTTTCAAGAAACTACATGAAGTGAGGTACATTTCTACATGACTCTGTATTCATGTCATCTTAGTGGGTATGTAAATCGTCACATAACAGGACTCTCAACTCCAAACCTGAGGCGTCCACAGCAAGGACTCAAGCATTACTCAGCACGTTTTGGAAACACAGAAAGCCTAGGGTTCTGATTTCCATGGATTGAATTATTGTGTTGGGCTGAGAGAAGTGTTAAAAGTTCACAATACTGGAGTCAAAGAGTTAGGAAAAATGTCATGAGGGGGCCACTTCTGGTCTCTTTTACGATCTTCTAATAAATCAGAACCTTTTCAGGGAATTTTGAGTGGAAGCTGGATAAACTACTTTTATAAGAGAAGATACTGTGTGGGAGAGGGACAATGCAGGACACATTGCTGCACTAGCGCGGCGAGTTGTGAATGGAATGCGGTGCCTTTGGGTCCTTGAGCTGCCGGTTTGGACTCACTGGGAGACAGTTTAGCAGCGATGCTGCTCCCTGCACTTTCACATCCCCAGCTCTGTAAAGTTTGGTTGTGAGCACAAGCCAGGTACCCTTGCTAACCTTGAAAAAAAAAAAAAATCATGAACTTTACAACTTATTGCTTTCTGATGAAAAACAAGAGGGAGCGACAAACTTATCAGATTTGAGGAATTATAATTTATAAAAGCCCCGGATGATGATATCATGGCTGTGTGGGTGCAACTTCTCAGCTAAACACTGCCATCGTGACCTTCTTGGGGGAGGAATTCCCCCATCATTATTTATATTTGCTCTGTGCACTGTAGTAGCCATGAGCTAGTTGTGTCTGTTGAATATCTGGAATGTAGCTGTTTTGAATTAAGATGTACCATAACTGTAAAATACACACTAGACTCTGAGACAGCATAAAAAAGGAATATAAAATAATAGCAAATAGTCCTGTGAGTTAAAGTTTAATATTTTGAATATATAGAGGAAAGTTAAACACATTACTAAATTTAATTTCACATTTTTTCTTTTATTTATTTTAATGTGGCTACTAGAAAATGAAAAATCATACCTGTAGACTGGATTATACTTCTACTGGACAGGGCCGAATGATTCTTAATACCTGGTCACTGAATTAAAGTCCACTTGTTTTTCTTTTGAATTTATACATATTTTAACTTGAGACAATTATAAATCTCTTAAGAATGAGTTCTCTGATTTTATTTTTTCAGGTGCTTAAAGTACTGTTAGCACTTGATACATTTCATCATATTCTTGTTAATATGAATTAATTTAAAAAGCCTCTTTGTTTCCATACAACCTTAAGCTGCCTTTAGATTGTGTCCTAGAGAAGTATGCTTTGATGATGAACACCATGTTATTGTTATAAAAAGTGTTCAGTTCAGAAAATGTGCTAATGAAAATCAGAATTATTTTAATTCTATCATGAGGTCATTTCCCCAATCCTCTTGTTTTATATTTCTAAAAATGGAAATTTTTTTCCTTCATACTATTGATTATTTCTACATTTTTTGTTAATTTTAAATAGCAAGGAGAACGTTGGCTGAATATCTACAGTTTAAAATTATTATCTTTCTTTGAACTGCTGCTGTGAAACGCATTTCCGACTGAAAACTTCTGGGGATAATAGGAGGAGCTCAATTTTTCAAGTAGCGACTTCAGCTGTTCCTGTTTGGCCACTTATTTTCCATCACCTTCCTTCTTCTCTTTCTCCCTTCTTTATTCCTACTTATCTATTTTCAC
This sequence comes from Petromus typicus, assembly GCA_004026965.1. Lineage (NCBI taxonomy): Eukaryota > Metazoa > Chordata > Mammalia > Rodentia > Petromuridae > Petromus > Petromus typicus. The sequence continues at coordinate 17,645 of PVIR01018434.1, read as the reverse complement.
ATTACCAACTTTTTCATAAGCCATTTAGAAAGTAGGCGCACATACTGTATTTCTTCATCCTTAGACCCATCCGTATTTTCTAAAAATAAAGATTTTATCTTAGAAAATCAAAGTGATCAATTCGTGAGCTTTAAGACTAATTAAATGCAATTATATATGATATAACACATATTTCAATTTTTCCAAATGTTCCAGGTTCAATTTAGGAGTAACTCTAGCGTTAATGGCCTTTTTTATAGTCTTCTTTAATTGAAAATGATTTCTACCCCTTCTCCCCTTCCTTTCTGTCTCTCATGCAGATGCATTATTTCTAGACCACATGTTTTGCATGATATTTTTTCCTGGTGAGGGGATGTAAGTTCTGAACGTTTTGACGGGAACACAGGAGCAGTACTATGACCACAAGCATCATGTCAGCAGCACACGTATCCACTTGCCATTTCACCAGTGTTCATTTAGTTGAGGTGAAGTTCTCTAGGTCCCTACACTGTAAAATTGCAATCTTTCCTTTGTAATTAATAAATCATTCACAGGGAGGTCGTGGACTCTAAATACATTTTTTCCCCAAAGTTTTACCCATATTTTTAGGTTACCTTAATAATGTTTCCTGAATTAATTATACTACTTCATATTCTTTAACAACAACAACAACAAAAAAGTCCGAGAAATTTAATGCAGTAGATACAGCAGTACAAATGGATTCATAAGCAGATCTGATGCTAGGAAATAAAAAAGTGAAGCAATTATACTTTCCTCAAAAAATTATTATCTTGAAAAAATTAAAGCTATTTACTTACAAATATGCTATTTACAGTAAAATGCAACTAGTTTATGGAAGATGACAAGTGCTACATTTCAATGATATTATGTTATGTTAAAATGAATTTATAAGTGTTTTGAAAATAGGCAGGGACTTTTTGAACAGAGGGTCAGTTGCACAGGAAATAGTTCTGAGACCCAACAAATGGGATCGTATTAAATTTAAAAGCTTCTTCTCAGCAAAAGAAACAACTCACAGAAGGAAAAGGCAACTTATAAAATGGGGAAAAAAAAACTTGCCAGTAATTCCTCAGAGATGACTCACACAGAATGTATAAAGAACTTTTTAAAAAATAGAACTCCCCAAACAAAAGACCCAATCAAAAAATGCGCAAGAAAAATGCACAAACACTTTACAAAAGTACAAACCATCAATAAATATGTGAAGGAGTGCTCAATATCACTGACTATAACAGAAATGTAAACTAAAACACTGAGATTCCATATTACCCTAGAAAGAATGGGCACCATCAAGAAATGGAATAATAACAATTCTGCAAAGGCTAGAGTTGGGAGCAGAAGCTTTGTATGCTGTTGGTGAGAATGTAAAGTAGTACAACTGCTGTGGAAATCAAAATGGAGATTCCTCAAACAAAAATTAGGAATTTGATTTGACCCAGTTATTTGCCTTCTAGGTATCTCTCTGAAAGAATTATTGATGTCCTATTATAGGGATATATGAATATGTATGTTTATAGTAGCACAATTCATAGCAATTAGATCTTGGAAGCAGCCTCTATGTCCATCTACAGATGAATAGATAAAGAAAATATGGTATTTACACATCATGGAGTACTACTTTGCTATAAAGAAAAACTTGACTCGTTTCTGCAAATGAATGCACCTTGAAACCATAATGTTAAGTGAAATCAGACACACAAGCTTAAACATCACAATGCTTCACTTAAATGAGAAATTCAGAGTAAAAATAAAGAACAAAATAAAAGAGAAGTGATAGGAAGCAAGGAGACAAATTATTTTCAAAGGGGAAGGGGCTCACGAGATGAAAGGAGAGGGAAGGAGAGATAAAAGGGTGAGAGAAAGGAACTGGGATGTGTTATGTGTATGTATCAACTCCATCCAAGGTATGTAAATAGTGTGTACTACAAATATTTTATTTTTAAAAAGAAGAAGATACAACAGATCGAGGGATGGGGTGTGATTGTGAGAGAAGGAAGAGAAAGAAGATGAAATAAGGCGTTGAGATGTGTTGTGTCCAAGTACTGCCTTCCCACAAGGAATATAAATAGTATAGATTACACAATAAACTAATAAAAAGTCTCAGCGTTGTTCTCTAATGTAGAAAACATCAAGAGATACAGCTCGCATAAACCAACCCCTTAGGAGGCAGTCAAGAAGTTGGAGAGTATGACAGAATCCTGGACAAGAGTATAGCTCAGTAGTACAGCATCTACCTATGAGGAAGGAGCCTCAAGTTTAATACCCAGCACTGTGAAAGGAGGTCCCTGAGAAAAAAAATTCTGAGAACCATTGTTCAAGGATGGTGATAATGAGAGAGAATTGGAACCTAGATTACTAGATGAAGCCTATCATCCAAAGCTTTGGATGAAAGCATCTTATGATAGGCCTGAGACTTTCCATATCACATCCTTGTATTTTAGAGATAAAAAATGTAGTGGTTGGAGGGGAAATAATATGATGTCTTGAAATTCACTTTAAAATAGCAGAGTGGAGATAATCACACTAGTGATGATGAAAGTATGGAAGAAATAAAATTACGTTGCTAATTAGTGACTCTGCATGATTAGTTTATGAGGATTTCTTTTAAAATTCTTTGAGTGTGTTTGAACATTTTCAAAATAAGAAGGTTTCTAAAGATTTCATCTCTATATAAACTTTTTGATGGTATAAGCTTAAGAAGGAATCAGTTTAATTACCCAAAATTTCATAATTTTCTAAAACTTGTTAATTACATCTTTTAGGACTTATGTAACACCTTTCTTCTGAATAGTTCAAACTCATTCACCTTGGGTGGCTTTTTTTTTTTTTTTTTTGAGACAGTGTCTCACTTTGTAGTTCAGGCTGACCCTCAAACTCACTTACTTCTTAAATGGTGATTCTTTTACAGAGCTTTTCTTCCCTTTGTGTCATAACCTGAGTTACTGCTGCTTTTCTGGGGTTTGAATAATTTACAGTGTGGATAATACCTGGAACATAAAAGAAAGAAGAGATGTTGGTCTATGCAGTCCTGTGTTTAAAGTGGGCTGGGTTTCAGTAAGAAGATGGCATCGTGCAGTTGTCATCCTTACAGCTAAGTGGGGAATTCCATTGTGTATTATTCTATTTCAGTAGTATAATCTTATCACTCAAATTATAGTTTCAGGAAAAGAACTGTGAAGATGTTTATGATCCTTGATTTTTAAAAAATAAAAATGTATCAATATTTTAATGGTTTATGATCTTATTATCAATTACTGATAATACTAATTATTACTAATAAATATAGATTACTAATATAGATATAGATTAATATGGGATGACCATTTTAGTGCAGCTTTTTCAGTATATTCCAAAGAAATACATCCTGTAAAAGTCTATGTGATTTTGGTTTCTAGACACCCCGTTTTTGTCTAACACAATACCAATTTAAGTAAGTTTCCCTGGCATATTTAAATTAACAGCTGTCCTTTTCACTCTCACAAGTGTCCCAGTTTGGGCAATATCACCATCATTCGCAAGATTCTCTTTAATGAAATAATGCCTTGCTCAAATAAATTTGGGAAATGAGTCACACTCCATTCCCCTCTCAAATTTAAACATCAAAGAAGTCATCCACAGACTTGTTTGATTTAGTTTAAATCGGTGATCCCAAATCTATTTCATAATGGTACTCCTTTTTTTCCTCCGTAAAAACATACTGTTCTTAACATCCCAAAGAACACATTTTCAAACAGTGTAACTACACTCAGAATTTTTCAAGGCCAGGTTTTTGGCAAAAAGATTTCTACCTTAGGAAGAGAACAGTTGCAACTTTTTATCATTATATAAGTAAATTTATAATCTTTGCATAACAAACCTATAACTTTTTGTAGAGTGTATCAATGAGATTAAGAAATATCTGTTCACAAATGCTTTTCTTTAATTCGTGATCAAAAACTCTGAGTTTTAGCCCTAAAATTCAGATTTAATTCACCTAATTCCAATATATATCCATTTTTTATCTCATACATCAAGCACGAGGCTAATAGTGACAATGCAAAAATCAATTAGATATGATTCCTGTCTTCAAGTAGCACATGTGGTTTGCCTCCTGTAGACAGTGACATTTTTCCTGGTTTTGGCTCATGAGTGGTCTTTTGTAACTCCCTTTCCAATTCTTGTCATATCAATGGTATTCTAGAAATGTCAATGAATTAATCTAGCACCTGGGGACCATAACTACAAAGATACAAAGCAGGTATAGATAAAGTGCTATTGATATAATAAGAAGCTGCAGCACAACCATGAACATGTCCAGCTTCAGAATACCGTCAGCTTCAGGCTCTCCCAGGTAGGGGTCTGTCTGCATCCAAAGGAACAAATGAAGTCACCACTGCCAGCTCTGTCAGCGTACTAGGAAGGGAACCGAGGATGGGTCAATATCTGCAAGCCTGAGACTCTGTACTGCTTGAAGCCAGAGCACTTTAGCCCAAGGGAGGACAGGGATACAGTTGTGGGGAAGCAAGAAGGGTGCCTTGGCCAATGAGGGCTTGGTCTTCGTGAGAGCTTCTCAGAAGAATCTATGAGTCGAACAGGCCTGACTGGCACATGTATAATCCTCTACCTGCATTTGAAGATAAAGGAGAAGCTGTTCAACAATAAATATAGTCTGATGACAACATCAAAAGTGAAAGTAGAGAAGCCTACTATAAGAGGCTCCTGATGACCATTCTAAGCAGTCAGGCCTAAGATTCAAGGAACATGCGAGTGTGACGAAGATACCTCCTGGCCAAGAGGAAGGAATCACATCAGGACTGTCAAGGAGGAAGTTACCAAGAAGAAAAGCTCTTGCTCCTTCTGTATGTCGAGGCCATAGTTACAGAAGTCAATCACTGAATAAAATAAGCTTTAATCTACTAAGGAAGCAAAACCAAAAGACAAAGAGTGAGTGCATGAATAAAACAGAAATAAAACAGATCTAACAATGGCAACAAGAGAGGAGATTGCTTGATGGTCCCCAAGGTCACTGAACAAAATGTTCCCTGAGCAACTTCTCATGAATACAGCCTCAGGGAAAATGAGCACGGTGCAGACACATGGAGGTTATAAGAATCTCAGGGCAGAGAATGATTTGTGTAAAACAGCAATTCTGGATAAGTTCGTGTAACACCGATTCCCTGTTGCTTGGGTATAGGCTAAGATGATGATGAAAATAAAATTTAAAAAGATAATTGAGAATCAAATGAAAATGTTCTTGAAATATTATCTAAGGAGGTTGAAAAACATGACCTATGATTGTAACTACTATGGCTTTACAATATAAGTAAGTACTTTTAGTACTGGATCACCAATCCTTTTAGAGTCTGAAGAGAAGTTTTCATAGGTGTGTGAAGGTTCTGCCAGACAAATGAAGTCTGTGGAATCACCTTCATCCACAAGACCTTTTGACCATTCTCTTTCAGTAAAATGATTATCATAAAGTATTTCAGCAAGGCCTGGCCACTATGTCTCTGCATGTGCACGTTATGCATTTATGTAACAACAATACTTCCCCATTAGTATAATTAATTTTTCTAGTATTTTAAAGTATTGTATAGTTTTGTTTTTGAGACTGACTGATGTGGATTATTTATGAAAACAAGATGTAAGACACAGTAATTTAAGTTACAACTCACAGATCAGTGAGAAATTTAGCTCAGACTCTTTGTTTACCACATTACGATAGCAATACTATAATTGGTTTTAAAAACTTTGGGACAGCTGGCAACCTAGAAACTTACATTTTTTCACTAGCTGAGAAGCTGCTTGATTCAACTAGAAGATGTGACATGAGTCCCATACCGACCTCACTGAGTGGGCAGCCAGAGGGAAACAGGAGTTTAGAGGTTTCACAGCTGCTGACCAGAGGCTTGGATGGAATTATTTTGGAATAGTCTTAGTGTTGCTAAAGAAGGGAATGAGAGAGGTCAGAAATAGGAAACCAGGAAGAAAACGGGCCTGTCAGCATTCAAAACTGATTACCAGGGAGTTACTTTGTGGTTAAAAATTCACAGTGCTCCAGCAACTTCACTTAGTGATGTTTATACCGAAGGATTTCCATTGAGCATATTTTGCTACAAAGAAATTTGCTCACCTTAACTTTCTAAAGAACTTTGCAGACCAAATGTGCTTTGATTCCTACTTGGTGGTTTTCAGGGATAGTTTTCAACTTCCCTTAAACAAGGAGCCTTCCGGAACATGGGAAGCCTGGTAGTGCCGAGGCTGGGTCATGCGGCCACTGCTTTGTTCCTGTACATGTCTTAATATAAGTCAGACTCTGAGCTGGAACCTCCCCCACTAGAAAGTGGAAGCCTTTAATTGTGTCAAAGGCCCTGATACTGATGACAGCAAAGGAAGAAATGGTGTTTTTCTGATTTAAACCAGATGATAGTTTATTTTCATTTACTTGACACAAGTATTGTGTCCTAAGAAATTCCTGAAAAATTAAATATTTTCTTTTTTTTTTAACAAATCAAAATACTGTCACTGGAATTAAATACCACACTGACTGTTATGTGAAGCAGTGGGAAGTATATGCATAGAGTTTCCGAGGACCTATATTATTTATTTACTTACTTACTATTTGATTTACCTTGTCTTAGGGTTGTGAACGTCTGCATTTTCAGTTTGCCCATTTTAAAATAGTGGTGATGCGTCTCATCAATGTGAGGATCAAAGCACGTATTGCGTATGTCAAAGTATTTCATTAAAACAGCACTGTGCTTTACTGCCTTATTTCCCATCCCTTCTGTAAGCATCTTCCCACTTCCCTTTTGCTTCTTGAGGTGCCTGAATTCTGGGCTGGATTAAGGCCTGGGGTACAGGGATGGCCTCAGCTGGATGCCAATCTGAAAAAGTGCCACCCAGCCTTGGATTGCTTTGAAAATATGTTGCCAGTGAATGCAGGCCTTGACCTGTTATTCTTGGCAAAATGTAAGATTTTAGTTCCATTCCTGCCCCATAAGGCAAGCCTAGAGCACAGGAAGAATACAAAACAAAACTCTTCTTGCCGGAATCACCTATCTTTTCGGAGCTTTCTCACACATAAACTGTTACAAGTAGCCAAAATCTCAAGGTCCAAAATACAGCCAGAACAGCCTTTATTAGTGCACCTTTTGTTTTGGTTAGTACATGTTCTCAGCACGTAACAGTTACAGTTATCGTGAGGAGTTATTACAACATCTTAAAGATTCATTGTTTCATTTAAATTTTTAATCTCTGAATGCGCTTCTGGTTCAGTGGTCTTACTTTAGTTCTTCAGAACAAGGAGTACACTTTAATAAGTAGAAATCAACCAATGAAGGCATTTTTTTCCCATAAAAAACTTTCTATTAATATAATTTTTCATTTCCTGTGCATAAATGTTCAGCAAGTAGTTTAAGTTTAAAGTTGTGCCAGATTGCTTGGTTGCCAATGACGGTCAGGTTTCCTTGTACTCATTAGAATTCTTCACATATTTCCACCTCCATGCATGCTGTCCTTACACCACTTTGTTCATTACTCGTTTTTTAAGTCAACTGAGAAGTCAACTCTCCTATGATGCTTTCTTTTTTCCTCATTTCAATATAGGGAAATACACTTTGTGATTATAAGGTGCTCTGTGCTTTTTTAAAAAAAAAGGTAAAGTAAAACAATTGAGAAACACTAAAATGATAAATAAGTTTTAAAATCTTGAGAATGTAAGAAACTCTAGCATGTAGTACCTTCTCTTTTAGCTTATCACATTATGTCTATCTTTATGGATCTTTATCTACTATGACAACAAAGGCTATTAATTAGGGCTATAAGACTTAGGGAAAACAAAAGTTGTATTAATTTATTTTGAAAAATCAAAATATATCTTACCTTGGATGTTTACAGCAACGTTTCCAATATTATTTACTAGAGAACCCTTGTGTATCCTTGTGTAAATTTCCCAAGGACTTTTTATGGTTTATTTTATGTCAGCATGGAGAAAAAGATTCTTGAGTTTGTTCTGGTCAAGTTTATGTGGCTCATTGTAAGGTAGCTGCTCAGCTATTTTTGTGGTTCCCTTCCTTCATGCTCAGCACAAACCAAGCAGCCTTCTTTGAGGCTCACAAGGACAACTGATAGAGTGTTTGAGTGGGAGTGAGAGTTAAATCCCTACCCATCGAAAGACATCACCTCTAGGATCTTGGCCCCATCCTCTCAAGTTCTAATCTCCTTTATTCATGCTTGTCTTGAATAGTTTAAATTTTTTCCAAAGCATTTTGCTTATTGAATCGTGAAGGGGCAATGGCTATATAAAGAGAGATTAGGTTTTACCTTTTCAGATGCAAGACAGAAAAAGAGCACATTTACCAAGCTAAGGGAACAGCAGGAAAAACTAGAATAGCATTGAACAGTAACCAGGACTTAGCAGGGATTTGGTGTATATGTATCTATTTCCTCTCAACAGACACTAATTTTCTGAAGAAGCACATTTCTTCACAAATGAATCCCTAGTATTCAGTAGTATCTTTTACCAGTAAATTTTGGTTCAATGAACTGAATGTATTGTGGTTTATTATTATTGTCTCCTATAGTAATCCATCATGAAAACTTTTAGAGGAATTAAAATATGAAACTAGTTGAACTGAACTCAAGATCATGTTGGTTCTTCAACGTAACATTTTGATGAATTTTCCCCAAATGTACAAAATATTAATTGATAAACATACTAAATCAGAAATTCAAAATTTCAGGATCTAAAAGAGATCTGTTTTGCTTTTTCATGTGAAAAGCTGTTCTATCATTTTGTACCACTGTGCTACTCACACATGGTGAAGTCAGCGAGTGTTCTGAATGTAGATGTAAAGTACACACTGTTCACTGAGGGTGCAGAAATATCTTTGAAGTGAAGCATTTGATATGTACACAGATACATGTACTTTGCTTTTGTTACTTATTTAATAGTTTAAATCACTGATGAATATCAAGAACATTTCATGTGAAAACCAGGAAGTTCCTTGGTTACTGTGAAGTCACCAGTGTATAGTTCAAAGCCTGTGCAATTATACTACTCTGTTCAGTAAATTTCCTCATTTAAAATTCTTTAGGTAGCTAACGCTCTGTGCTGTTGCTTTCCAACTTTCAGTACCTAATCAATATTCACCATCAGAGCACCACCATGCATAAAAGATCACAGTCCCTCTGATGAGAATTACTTACAGAACTTCTTATAGCACCAAATAAATAGAAAAGCAGAGACTCTGGAGAGACTCTGAAATGACCCATTAAGGTTTATTTATTCAGCACATGTTTATGAAGATATCTGTAGCCTGAAGCTACCGTGGGCTTTGGTAGAAACTAGGATGTGTCAGTCGTGCTATCCTCAAGGTACCAAAAGCTACCCTCAAGGTGGAAACAACTCAAGCACACAGTTAACTATACTTCAGGAGAAGGAATAATAAATAGCATAACAGAATGATACTCAAAGGAAGTAGTGACCATATTCAGCCATAGGAATCAGGCATTTCAATGGGAGTATCACTGTACTGTGTCTTAGAGAAGGAGCTGCAGTTATTTTTGCAAAAAGAGTAATGGGGGAGCACTGTCATGGAAGGAACACCCCTAGCAGAGACACACACTCAGACCACAACAGGCAAATCAGCTACCCTGCAGCAAGGAGCAGTCTGGAGTCAGAGTACTTCCTTTAGGTGTGTCACATGTATCTATCTCATTGCAATGATACACTGTTGTATTCAGATTTTGCAGAGAAACAGAACCATACATATGCATTTATATTCATATGCATATAGTGGGTATGGATACATATATGATATATATATATATATATATCATATATATATATATGTGATATATATATACACACACACACATATATTTGGTTGAAGAGAAAAAGAGTGAGAGAGCCAGAGTCAGAAAGAGAGGAAAACTTAAAAGGATTGGGTCACAAGCAAGTAGGTTTGGATGGTTAGTAAGTTTGAAATTTAGAGAGCTGGTGAATAGGGTGGAAATTCCCACAGAGATTTATATCACAGTCTGGAGCAGTCTGGAGACATAATTCCTTTTTTTTTTTTTTTCATAGTAGGGTGACGTCTCATTATGCTGTAATCCTCCCACTTCAGCCTCCTAGTAGTTGAGACTATAGGCACACATCACGGCACCCAGAAAGATTCCTTCTTTGGAAGGGTACTTTAGTATTTTGAGACTTTCAACAGATTGGATATAGCTTATATACCTTAATGAAGGGACTTCCACTTTACTGAAAGTCTATCAGTTTAAATATTAATATTTTCTAAAAGATAATGTCACAGCAATATCTATAATGATGGTTCACCAAAAAGCTGGGTATGATAACCTAGTCAAGCTGACATAACATTAGTTATATAGCTATCATGAATCATGAAGACATGAAAATAATGATAAGAAGAGGGGTCAGTAAAAGTCATTTATTTACACAGCTTATTCATTCTATAAGCAGTTTTGCATACATTTATTAAGAAAAGAGCATATTACTATCTGCCGTTTTTAAGTGATGTGCCTGAGCCACACAGAAATTAAGAATTTTGAAGTTTATGGTTCTAGAAGTTGCACAGCATGTTTTCTGGTGCATTATCTAGAAATCTTTCTGTTCCACCTTCATTAGCTGTACTCTAAATTTCTATGCACTTATAATTTGCAGCCATCTTGAAAGTCAGGGCAAGGTTACTTTATGTTTTACCTCTCCAGCTAAGTTTAAACGGGCCTGTTTACGAACAACTCTGTATCGTCCACCATCTAATTACATATTAATAAGTTTTACTTAAAGGACGAAATCTTTCATGTATCCTGCTTTTGCCAGGTAATGATTTGCTTATGTAGCTGGTCTTGACAGACTTGATGAAGCAATTTTCAAAGAATGCTGGTGAGCTGTGCTGTGGTGAATCTTATGGAATCAAAAAGTCTGAAAAATTTAAATCCCTCAGAGTTAGAGAGATGTATAAGTCATACCTTACATTCACATTGTTTAATTTTAGGTTCTAGTTACTCTGTCTGCATTAAGAGAATGATATTAAAATTTCAGCCATGTGTTATGTGATAGGAAATGAGTTCTTGTCTGTATCAGGGTATAGATAGCATCTCGGCATTGCTGCTGTAAGAGCTATCAAGTTTTTTCATTTTCTTTTCTCTTTGTAGTATCAGGGATTGTACTTGGGCCCTTGTGCTTTCAAGGTAAGCACAGTACCACTTGAGCTAAATCCCCTTCACTTCATTTTGAAGTGAATCTACTTTCAAAGAGCAATGTAGTAGGTGCAATAATAAGTCCAGTCTAAGTTATCAACTGGGGATTTCCTCTTTGTGGGTCACAGAATACCTGGATTTTACATAATCCTAGGAAAATGGGAAAGACTTTTTTTTTTTTTTTGGTTCATGAGAGTGGCCACTTCCCCTTCGGCTCATTAGGATGATGTACAGAACTACTCTATACAAAACCATCATAAATGTAGATGGCAGCTCAGTCTTCTAATAATTATTAGTAGCTGAAGACTGTTATTTGTGATATGGCAGAGATAACCTTTGGCGTGCTGAAACAATGTTCTCTGCTGACTGCTCAGTCCAAGATTTCTTGAACTAGGAGCTCATGACATGACATCTAATGGCTAATTCTAACCTATCTTGAAATAAACATTCCCCTACCAGGACTGCTACTCTAGAATGTTAGGTCCAAGTACTTGAAGACATTTAGAACCTCTCCACATATTCACCAGAGAAATCAACCCCAGGGTTGAGCCTCAGTTTTCATTCCCTTTGGGGTATAATTCAGTTTAATTGGCTGATGGCTTTGAAATGAGCCATATTAATGGTCCCTCTGAGAGTTAGGAAATTCTAGACCTCCCGGGCATAGTGCTTTGGCCTTTGTCCTTCACTGATGAGAATACAATAAGATAAAAATTCAAACCACTATTAATTTTTGAGTAAATCTATGGTTACATGAGCCAATCACCAGGCATAAAGCAATTGCTCAATTTACATGGTCTTTATCACTATTACTAGGCAAGAATGACACAATTACAATAAAGGGTTACTTGTTTATTTGTTATTCTCCATTGAGAGTTTTGTATCTCAAAAAGCTTCAAATCTGAGGAAAGATCCAGGTTTGGGTGCAGATGTTTTTTTGTTCTTGGCTCCTCATCTTATTATCTCCATTTACTTAGGTAAATTAGCTAAGTTTTTCTTCTATAAAACTAATTGTGAAGGCTAATTGTACACCTTCCATATTGCTCTGGGCTTTACCTGCCAGGACAGACAAATATTCCATGTATGTAATATTGTCCTGAGTTTCAAAACTTTGAGTCCAAACATGCTAGACTAGTCACAGTTCTCTCCTTTGACAGAAGTGCAACTTCTCTTGGAGGCCTCAAGGGTAAGGCTGGTGCAGTGCCCTCGTATTCTCATACTTTCCTCATTGCCTGCTTTCCTCTCTGTCTAGTAGGAAAACTCCTTGGGAGCCTCATGACAAGACACACAGGTATTTATCCAGGAACAGTCAGGTCCCTAGACACAGATCTGTAGGCTGCCTTTTTCTTCCCATTGCTCACCAGCTGTTAGGGGAAAGAGTCAATATCAGTGAAGGTCAAAGGCATCTCCTGTACCATGATCCTCTGCACCATCTGGCAGTCAGCCAAGCTGCCAGCTCAGGCTTGTTCTTCCAGCTCTGTCCTCAGGGCTGTGAGGTCTCTTTCGCAGGGATCCTCACTTCCTTCAGGGTTTCCCCATCTCGTAGACTGCTTTGGATGCCTGAATATAACAGTGGGGCCAGTTTGGAGTTATCTTTAAAAAAATTTTTTTTCAAATATTTGTTGGTACATTATATATACAAATAATTATCACATTCAATATTGAAAATTTGTACCAGTATATGGTACAATTTAATTCTCATTTTTTTCTATTCTCCTACTCATCCTACCACCCCACCCCTGCATACATAAGCTTTATTTCCTTTTAAAAAATAATCATTATATTCTTTTTCCCCTCATTATTTACTCCTACACTCTATTTCCTTTCAAATATTTTTTTATTTCACAATATTTACTATCTATACTAGAACTCATTTACATCTTCATTTTCTCATACCAGAGAAAAAATATAATGTTCACACATCTGTGATGTGTTTATTTCCCTTATGAAGATATCCTGAAGGTATATCTATTTGAGTATAAATGACTCAATCTTATCATTTTTAATGGCAGAATAATACTCCATTTTATAAAAGAACCACATCTTGTTTATCCAATCTCCACTTGCTGGACATGTTGGTTGTTCCAAAATTTAGCTGTCACAAACTGAACTGCTGTAAACATGGATGCATGTATGTCACTGTGACATACATGTGTCACTATGTCACAAAAGAATCTTTTAATTCTTTTGTGTATATATCAGCAGAGAATTAGCAAGGTTAAATAGGACCTCTAGTCCTAGTTTTTTGAAGAATCTCCACAGTGGTTGTATGAGTCTACACTCCCACCAACAGTGGAGAAGGGTTCCTTTTTCTCTGTAGCCTTGCCAACATTTGTTGCTGGCTAATTCTGAAATGGCAGTCATTCTTTGTGGAGTGAGATGAAATCTCAATGTTGTTTTCATCTGCATCTCTCAAATGCCCAGTGATGTTGAGCATTTTTTCATATGCTTTTTAGCTGCTTTTACTTCTACCTTTGAAAAGTGTCTGTTCATTTCAGATGACTATTTTTGAATTGGGTCTTTTAATTTGGGTGGGCTGATTTTTTAAAGCTCTTTATATATTCTAGATAGTAGCCTTTTGTCTGAGGAACAGCTGGTAAAGATTCTTTCCTATATGGTTGCTTTTTTGCTCTGTTGGTGGTTTCCTTTGCTGTGCAAAAGCTTTTTAATAAGATGAGATCCCATTTGTTGATTTTCTTCTGCCAGGTCTCATAGAGATTTTGTTCATGAAGTCTTTCCCTAACCCAGTGTCTTCAAGAGTTTTACCTACCTGTTTTGTAGCAGGTTTAGTATTTCTGTTTTAATATTTAGAAGCTGTAATCTACTTTGATTTTAGCTTGGTACACAGTGAAAGAGATAGGTCAAGCTTTAGTCTAAGCAGGTTAAGGCACAGTTTTTCCAGCACCATTTATTAAAGAGGCTATCTTTCATCCATTGAGGATTTTTGGCTCCTTTGTCAAAGATGAGGTGAACTACTTATCCCCATAATGCCTATCCCCAGACCATAGTGCCTTAAAATTGGAGCTGAATGGCAAAAGAAATTCCAGGATCCTCATAAACACATGGAAATTGAACAGTACTCTGCTGACCAACCAATACATCACAGGAGAAATTAAAGAAAAAATTAAAAAGTTTTTACAAGTAAACAATAACCCCAGTACAACATATAGGAATTTATGGGACACAATGAAAACAGTTCTACCAAGGAAATTCATAGCAATGAATGCTTACTCACGGAAAATAGCAAGCTCAAATAAATAATCTAATGCTGAACCTCAAGCTAGTAGAAAAAGACGAGAAAGACACACCCAAAGCATGTACTAGGCAAGAAATTATAAAGATCAGAGCAGAAATTAATGCAACCTAAACTAAGAGAATGACACAAAAGAAGTCAATAAATTGAAAAGTTGGTTCTTTGAAAGGATAAACAAAATTGACAGACCCTTAGCCCAACTTATCAAACAAAGGAAGGAAAAGGATCACGTCTAAGCTGTTAGGAATCAAAAGGGGAAAATACCACTGGCCCAGGCCAGGCATTTAGCTCAGTGGTTCCAGCTCCTGTCTTGCAAGTGCAAGGACCTGGGTTCAATCCTCAGTAACCACATACAATACTGGGAGTGGAGACTCATGCCCAGCAGCAACCAGTACCACATACCACAGTGCCGGGTGTGGTGGCTCACGCCTGTAATCCTAGCACTCGGGAGGCAGAGGCAGGAGGATTGCTGTGATGTGAGTCTGAGGCTGAGCTCAGGGCCAGCCTCAACCACAAAAGCGAGACACTGTCTAAAAAAAACCTAAAAAAAAAGAGAGAAAGAAAGAAAGAAAATACCACTGGCCCAATGGAAGTTTAGAGGATAATAAATACCTACTTTGAAAATTTATATTTCAATAAAATGAAAAATGTAGTAGAAACAGATAGATTTCTAGACACATATGAACTTCCAAAGTTGAATAAAGAAGGTGTAGACGTTAAACACCCCAATATCAATCTGTGAAATTGAAAATGTAATAAGAAACCTACCAAGAAAGAAAAGCCCTGGTCCTGATGGCTTTCCTGCTGAATTCTACAAAACTTTTAAAGAAGAGCTAGTGCCACTGCTCCTCAAACTCTTTAATGAAATTGGAAGGGCAGCAGTACTCCCAAATTCATTTCTGGAAACAATCATTACCTTGATTTCAAAATCAGAGAAAGACCCAACCAAAAAAGAATTACAGGCCAATTTCCCTAATGAAAATTGATGCAAAATCCTCAATAAGATATTGAGAAACAGAATACAGAGAATCATCAAGAAGATTATATGCCTGGCTTAAATTGGATTCATCCCAGGGATGCAAGGATGGTTCAACATATGTAAATCAATAAATGTTATACACTATATTAACAGACTCAAGGACAAAAACCATGTGGTCATCTCAATTGATACAAAAAAAGCATCTGGCAAAATATAACACCCATTCATGATCAAAACCCTACAGAAAATCAGAATAGATGGAGATCTCTTGTATAATATCCCATCACCGTGCAAAGCAAAGGATATGTTTTTATGTCTCAGAATTCTGATAAAGCTCCTGGAACATTCTGTAACAGAATTTTTGTACTACAGGACATACAAAGCACCCTATGCTATACTGCAAGTTTGATCAGGCCCAAGCTATTCCTTAAAGCAAGTAGGACCTGCTATCCAGTAAGCTTTCAGTAAATATAGTTCCTTTTAGTCTTTATTTGCTTAAGAACATCTTAAAGCCAGGAGGATCACGATGAGTTTGATACCAGTCTGTACTACACAGTGTGTTCAAGACTAGCCTGAACTACATATATAGTGAAACGCTATCTCAAAAACCAAAACAAAAATCAGATAGTTTGGTGCCATCTGATTTGGATCATGAATACCTCTCAAAGGTCACGTATAAAAAATTGAGTATCATGAGGAAACTTCAGGAGGTGAGGTCTAGTGAGAAGATGTTAGGTCACTGAGGAAGTGTGTTTGAGGGGGATAGTGTGGCACTGGCCATTTCCTGTCACCCAGGAGGCCTTCTCTACCATGTGCTCTGAGTGTGACATATGATGGTGCCACCATTCTAAAGCAAAAAGACAATGAGCACAGAAAGAAGCCTCAAAACTGTGAGCAAAAATAAACTTTCCCCCATTTAAGTTGACTCTTCCCTGGTTAAATATATAGTCACAGCATGACCATTCATAAGCATATACCCAGCAGAAATGATGGCACTATTTATAATATCTCCAAAGTAGAAATAGCCCAAATGTTAACTGATATATAGATGGATAAACAAAACAGAATATTATTTAGCCATGGAAAGAAATGAAGTGCTAATATGCACCACAACATTAAAACACTTAACTTGAAAACGTGTTGAATGAAAGTCACCGATCACAAAAGATCATCCCCTGCATTTGTATAAAATGCCCCAAATTGGCAAGATCTACAGCCATAGATTAGTAGTTGGTGAGAGTGGGAGGTATGGTACATGGTGAGGGGAGTAGCTATGATAATAAGATCTTAAAATTATAAAATCAGGTGGCCTGGACCAAGAGTCTAGGCCTTCTTCTTTTAGGCTAGACTGTCTTGATCTCAGAAACCTCCTGACTAAGACCTTCCTTGCTGTAATGTACTTGGATACTATGAAAGGTATATGATTTTGATACGCATATTGGGCAAAGTCAGGTAGGAAAGATCAAAAGAAGCCAGATTTTGGGCCGGGGAGTTAGCTCAGTGGTTCCGGCGCCTGTCTCGCAAGCGCAAGGACCCGGGTTCGATTCCCCAGTAACCACATAACAATACTGGGTGTGGAGACCCCCACGCCCAGCAGCAACCAGTACCACATACCACAGTGCCGGGCGTGGTGGCTCACGCCTGTAATCCCAGCACTCGGGAGGCAGAGGCAGGAGGATTGTGATGTGAGTTTGAGGCTGAGCTGAGGGCCAGCCTGAACCACAAAGCGAGACCCTGTCTCCAAAAACCAAAAAAAAAAAAAAAAAAAAAGAAGCCAGATTTAATGATACTCAATGAGAAATGAATGGATAAGAAAGGAGGTTGCTTTGATCATCCTTGTACTTTTCCCTTGTAAAAGGGAGATTTCTATTTTCTCTTTACTACTAGACATCACAGAAACAACATCACAGAATAGGTTCCTGACCTTACCGTTCTGTTTCAGTTAACCTTTCAAAAATGGTCAAATAAAACTGTAGGTGAAAGCCAGGCTTTCACTAAAGTTCATCCATGCT
This sequence comes from Petromus typicus, assembly GCA_004026965.1. Classification (NCBI taxonomy): domain Eukaryota; kingdom Metazoa; phylum Chordata; class Mammalia; order Rodentia; family Petromuridae; genus Petromus; species Petromus typicus. Next base: position 199 of record PVIR01018434.1, on the reverse strand, counting down.
CGCTTCTCATGATTCCACCTCTTTGTGACCCCACCTTGGCCAAAAACAGGACTGCCTCTTCAGTCAGTTTACAACCGCCCGCCTCTGTGCATGCTTCAACCAATCCGCGACCTACTCTACTCATACGTTTACGCCCTCTACTACTTACTATATAAATGGCTGCATTTTGCGTTAAAGGTGGAACAGCTTTCAAAACGCT
>PVIR01018433.1:0-33403 GCA_004026965.1 Petromus typicus | reverse complement strand
TTTGTTTTTAAGGCTGGCCCTGAATTCACTATATAGCCCAAGCGAGCCTGATACTCTTGGAAATCCTCCTACCTCTGTATCCCAAATGCTGGAATTACAGGCGTGAGTCAACACACCCGGCACTGTGCTATGTGATACTAATTGCTGGTGGGTGTGAGTGTCTGTCTAGCCTGGCATTGTTGTATGTGGTCATTGGGGATCGAACCTGGGACCCTTGAGCTTACAAGGCAGGTGCTGGATCCATTGAGCTAAATCCCCGGCCCCACTACTACATCTTTAACAAAGGAGCCAAATCTTTTCTTAAAGATAGATGCTGACAAATGATGCAAAGACAACTGCCTATCCACAAGCCAAATATTGAAACTGTGTACACACATCTCGCTCACCATTTACTAAACTAAAATAAAAGTAATTCAAACAACTAAATATTAAAACAGAAACAATTAAACTGCTGGAAAACAAAATGTATAAAAACTTAAATACATAGGGATAGGCAAATAATTTATGAAGAAAACCACAGTTCCACAGGAAATAATAGCAAAAGCCAACAAATGGGATCACTTCAAATTAAAAAGCTTCTATACAACAAAATAAACAATAGGGTGAAGGAATAATTTGGAACTTACAAAGAACTTGTACAAGCTACACATAAAGAAATGATTGCTATTCAGTGCCTATTTTCTGGTTGGGTCATTAAATGTAGGAGGGTCTGAGATTTTTTGAGTTCCTTATATATTCTAGATAGTGGTCCTTTGTCTGAGGAACAGATGATTTTTTTTCATATATTGTGAATTGCCTCTTTACACTGTTGATGGTTTCTCTTGCATTACAGAAGTTTTTAATAAGATGAAATTTCTGTTGATTCTTTCTGCTAGGTTGTGCTGAGGTTTTGTTTTTAAAGTCTTTCCCTGCAGTAGTATCTCCAAAAGTTCTACCTAACCTATCTTCCAGCAGATTTAGAGATTTTGCTTTTGTATGGTCCATTTCAATTTTGCTTTAGTGTTTGGTGAGAGACGAGGATTAGGTTTTAATCTTCAGCAAATTGCAACCCAGTTTTTCCAGCATCATTTATTAAAGAGGCTATCTTTTCTCCAGTGAAGGTATCATGTTTCTTGTTAAAGATGAGGTTGCTGAGTGTGTGTCTCAAGTTATTTTTGGTTCTTCTGATCTATTCCACTGTTCCTCAGATCTGTCCTTTTGCTAGTTATATAAAATGGAATGTTTTCTATAGAGAAAACTAAACTTGAGTCTTTTATAGCTAAGTGTATTCACCTTGAGACCATACTCCTCTGTGAAATAAATAGGACATACATGTAAATACTGAATTGTCCCTTCTCAGGAGACACAAAGAATAAATGAGAATGGAAATATATAACAGACATTGTTAAAGGAAGAAAATAATCAACAGGCAAAGGCAGCTAGGAAGGGAGGCAAGGGAAAGGCAAAAAGAAAAGAGAAATGAGAATAGAAGGAAACAGTTGAAACAAATCTGTAAATAGGGAGAGAAGGGAAGGGGAAAAATAAGAATCAATTTCTATCATGTACAGGTACAAATTCCCTATGATGAATGTGATCATAATTCACACCTGTTTCACCACTAAACTCAATGAATAAAAAAAAAACGATATCTAGAATGCTAGTACTATATAAAGAGCTCAAAAAAATTAGATTGTCAAATTTAAAGACATAATAAAAAATGAGCATCTGCAACTCATAGACACTTCTTAGTTTAAAAATTATAAATGGCCCATAAAAATGTGAAAAAAAATTCAAGAGTGCTGGCTATTAAAAACTGCAAACTAAAATAACACTGAGATTCCATCTTACTCTTCAGAGAGTGGTGGTCATGAAGAAGTCAACGACTAACAAATGACAGAGAGATTGCATTTTAAAATAATTATTTTTTCATTGTTAGGAGGAAAGTAAACCCGTAAAACTACCATGGAAAGCAAGAAGCAGATTCTTCAGAAAACTAAGATTAGAAATTCCATTTGACATTGCTATTCTCCTTCTGAAAAGAGTTGAAGACATAAAATCACATGTATACTGTTTTATAACACCAGAACTCATAACAGCTTGAAGGAGAGGTCGATGATTGGATTAGTTAGATTCACCACACATATGTCTGGTAGCACACTATGGGGCACTGACAGGTGCTAGAACATTCGCCTCCCTTTATAGAAACCAGACTTATATGCTAAGAGAATCTATTCCATCCCTGCTAAACTTTGTGTCTCTGCAGTCTCCAGGAAAAACGAACAGTACCAAGTGAACAGGCCTTACAAAGAGGCAGATCACAAGACCAAAAATATGATATGATGTTAACACATGAATCAGTAATGGCCAACCCTGAGCACACTTCTATCCTGTCCTCTATACCATCTCTATATAAAGCCAGTGCTGACAATAATTAAGTGAAAGTGTTCCTTTGAAATCGTCTCCTTTAACCGAAGCCTAAACCTATTTCCTCAACAACCTTGACACCGAGAACAGGTAAATCTTGGAAGCACCATAAATGTTCAGCAACAGATAGGTGGCTAAATAAAAATGTGGTATTTATACACTGTATTATTGCTCATTCAGAAAGAAGCATAAATTCAAGTAATTTGTGGAAAATGAGTGTACCTTGAGAACATAATATTAAGTGGAGTAGTAGTACATCAGACACACATGCTTAAATATCCTATGGTTTTTCCTGTATGAGAATAACTAATTAAATACACACACATGCATACATATACATATACACACATATACACACGTGTGTATGCATATACACATACACTTATATATGTGTGCACACACATATGCATATATAGATATCTACATATATGTGTGTATATGTGCATACAGATATATAGATATATATCTGTGGATATGTATATATTTGTATATCTATGCATGTGCATGTATATATGCACACACATATATGCACACACATGTACACATATATGCATACACATGTGTGCATGCATGTATGCACACATATATACACATGCATATCTACAGTGATATGTGCATGAGTGTGTCTACATATACACACATATATGTACATCTACATATGCATATATATGTATATGTGTGTATATGCACAAATATACATGCATGTATGTATATATGCATACATGTAGGCAAGTACACACATATAAATGTATGCATATATAAAATATATATGAAATAAAAGTGAGTTAACTGGAAGAAAAATTAGAGAAAAAATTATTATAATTAAGCATGTACAATGTTATCTAAAGCCATACCTTGATCTAATGTAATTGTCCTTTGTGGTTTTTAATTGTTTTAGTCTATCTGGCTGTTAATTTGGAGATGTGATACTTGACAAGAGATTAAAAAATAAACAAATGAATCTGATACTGGCAAAAAAAAGTTTAAAAAGAGGATGGGAAAGAAGGGGAAGACAGAATCAAGACTGTTATCTACATGTACCAATGTTCCAAAATGAATGCAATCATTGTGTACTACAAATTTATACCTATAAAATTAAAATAATGAAGTAGAACTAAAAAAATCTGTGAAGTAAATCCTTTCAAATATATATCATTTTGTACTATCACAAAGTTTCAGTAAAAGTGAGTTAATATTTATTCTATTATTTTAATTATATATATAAAATTTAACCATCAAAATAGTGATTTTCACAATAAAATTATAATTAATAGGGCCAGGGATTTAGCTCAGTGGTTCTGACACGTGCCTTGCAAGAATAAAGGCTAGAGTTAATCCCAGGTAACCACATGCCACAATGCTGAACGTGGTGGCTCATGCCTATAACCCCAGCACTAGGCAGGCAGAGGCAGGAGGATTGTTGAATTCAAGGCTGAGTACCAGTCTGAACTACAAAAGAAGACCTTGTCTCAAAAACTAAAAAAAAAATGTAATTATAATCCTGTGGATAAAGAAACCAAACATAAAATATAAATCTAGTTAGTAAGTACTGGAATCAGAATTTAAACACTGGGAATCGGATTCATATATTAAAATCTTAACACCTGTAATATTCTGAAATCACAGAAAGCAAACTTGCTCAAAAATATTATTCTGACTTTTAGCTAAAAAAGTGAGTGATTCAATAAAACACTTTTTTTAAAACTTTCTTCTTTCAAATGTACTGCTTATTTTAATCAATGTACTCAGTCAAAATGTATAGAGTTACCATATTCCACACTAACATTAATCATTTATACAGAGATAATGGAATATAAGATAAGAAAATAATTGTGCATATACTGACCAAAAGACTGTATTCAGGTTGTTTATATAGATGATAGTGCAAAGATACCTTTGAGAAGAAATTAACTGCCTCTGACAAAAACTCATTGTACTCTGTTTCTGTCATATTTTGAAACATTTAGATATCAGTATTTGCTCCCTTTTAAAAACTCCGTAATGTTTGTTTTTCATATAGTGTTTAAAAATAATAGGAAAGGTTTAAAGAAAAGCTATGAAAAACTAGAATATGATAAAATTTAGTATTCATAAATTTGCTTGATTTTCCTCTTTCCATTTGTTAGCAACATATAGGAACAAACAGAAACTAAAATAAGAAGCAGTTATGCAGAGCGATTCTTCTCTACTTTGCATTCTTTAAATGCACTGTCAAGGGCTTTTTTAATTTCATACATCATTTACAACTAGCTGTGTTGGCTCCATACTCATTACTAAGCTCAGCCCAAGTGCCAAAAAGATACACACAAGAGCTTATGGACATACACTTGATGATTTCACAGTTACTGCATAATAATTCAAGTGCGTTCCACTGACTATGCCACAAGCTGAAGTCGAGGATTAGAATATAAAATGCCCCAAACTAATTATTATTTGTACTTGCTGAAGCAAGTTAAGTAGATATATCAATTCAAAATATGTTCATGGCATTGTGGGAAATGCTATATGTGGCCAAAATCCATAAAAATTAAACTTTTCATAAGTATGTGAATTTTAGGAACAAATATGCTTATTTTCCAAAATATCTCATTTACTACTCATCTAAATCAAATATTAAGATTTTGTAGATATAATGGAGTTTCAGGTGATTTTTAAAATCTTTCACTATGTTTTTCTACTTTTTTCCCCTTCCCAAACCTATGTAGTGAGAACAAGAACATGGAGGATTTATGTTAGTTGTCATTGATTTACACAAAAAGTCTATATTCACATTATCCCTTCAGATCTATTCCCTATTTAGATAAGGACTATGTCTCAGATAAAAGAAGTACAACCTATATGTCAGTTAGGGTTCTTTGAAGGAATAAGACTGATGAGATATATGCATTCATATATTTATATCTATTTAAGAAGTAGCTTCAGAAGGTCATATGAGTGCAGAGAAGAGATTATCTTAAGTTGACACCTATGCTATCTAAGTGGAAATTCAGATAATTATTGATATTGTAGCCTTGAGTCAAATGGAGTTCAGCAGGGTGGATACTCAGATATGATTTCTCTTCACCAATTAAAAAAAAGTTTTTGTTACAAAATATTTAAACCTAGTTATGGAGTACATGCATTCAATGTGTAAAAAATATTCACTTTTAGACTTTTTGAAATATTCAGTTTTTTTTTTTTTTTTTTTTAGGTTTTTTGAGACAGGGTCTCGCTTTGTGGTTCAGGCTGGCCCTGAGCTCAGCCTCGAACTCACATCACAATCCTCCTGCCTCTGCCTCCCGAGTGCTGGGATGACAGGCGTGAGCCACCACGCCTGGCACTGTGGTATGTGGTACTGGTTGCTGCTGGGGTGAGTCTCCACGCCCAGTATTGTTATGTGGTTACCGGGGAATCGAACCCGGGCCCTTGCGCTTGCAAGACAGGCGCCGGAACCACTGAGCTAACTCCCCGGCCCTCAGTATTTTTAATACACTTCTATGCATGTATGCATTGATGAACTTCTGCCCATACTCCCTGCATTTCACAGCCACTGATAATCACTTTTCTGTTCTCCACTTATGTGGAAATGGTTTGATGATTCAGATACGAATAAGGTCACAAGTTATTAGTCTCTCTGAGCAGGCTTATTTCACTTAGTACCACATCATCCAGATTTACATGTTTTGTTACAAATGACAAAATTCCACCACTGTTTAAGTCTGAATTGTATTAATATATATATATATTAATCTATATAATGTATATATAATATAATATATATTATGTGCATTTAATATATATTATATATATTAATATATATATTAGTGCATTTAAATATGTATAATATATATAATATATATATTAATAGGCATTATATATATATATTATACACACACACACATACACACACACAGATGCATGTAATATTTTCTTTATCCATTCATTTGTTGATGGGTAGTTAAGAGTGTTTCATATCTTGGCGATTGTGAGTGGTGCTGCATGAAACACGAGGTTAATGTCCCCAAAGCCACAAAGGTGCATAGGTGGGGCCCTGCGGAGGTGACAGCCCACAGGGCATGATCTGTATCCATGGAGGAAGGTCACTGGGAGTGTGAGCCTGAAAGTGAGGCTCCCTCCCTTTTGGTCTCAGTCCTCCAGCCTGCTGTGTCGTGAGCTGATGTTTCTCTGTGGTGCCCTTCGACCATGCAGCACGGCTTGGAGCAGCCAACTGTCAACACTTGTGTAAACTGTCAGCCGAAGCGAACTGTTCCTTCTCAGGGCAATGAGTGTCAGCAATTTCATTTTGTAAAAAGAAAGGAACTAAGATGTGTATCATGAGATAATTTTATTTTAATTTTAAAAATAAATTTCCATAGGACTTTCAATAGTGGCTACACTAATTCCCAACAATAATTTTCAATTTTTTTTTTCTCTACATCCTTACTTTCTTTAAGAAATGTCAATCTCTGTTCCTAAGGCCTGCAAGAGATTAAGTGCCCCAAATTGTGGAGAACAACTTACCTTAAAGTGAAGTAATTATGAATTTTAATCAATCATGAAAATGTCTTCATGGTAAACTCTAGAGAATGCTTGATCAAATAATTGAGTGCCGTAAATAGGTAATTTGACCCATAAAATTTCCCATCACTACACGCACACACACACATACACACACAATTGCACACATGCACACAGTGCTCAAACAGGCACATACAGGCACACATGTAGTGCACACGGAGGACACACTTAAGCACAGACACACAGGCACACTCTCAGTAGACACACACACAGGCACACACAATAGTTACACACTTCATTATCTTTTTTTTTTTCTTTTTTGGCACCAGGGATCAAACTTGGGACCTTGTGCTTGCATGGCAGGCAGTGGAACCACTGAGGTACATCTCTGGCCCGATCATCACTTTTCTGAAATAAGCATATCACATTTGTTACCTAAATTAAAAACTTAATGATGCATTTATGGCAATAAATTATACCAGTGTTTAAAATATAGAATGTTTTAGTTTCTTTTAGAGAAATATATGTGCTGTTTCACTGAAAATAATTCTATGTCCTTTTCCATTGAGGATGATACTGAATTCATCTTGTGAGCAGGTTATTTTCTTTTTCCTATCAGTGAAGGGAGATGAGTTTTCCAAAATGTTAAAAGTGCCAGGCCGTTTTGCTTACCTGGTAGCACCAAAGATGGATCTATTCCTTTCTGCTTTCACCTTCTTGGCAACTGACCAGAACTACCTCAATCAAACTGCAAGGTGATTCAAATGAAAGATAATTTTAACTGATGTCATTTTGGAAAAGAAACACACATGTCACACCAAAATATTTTAGGTCAATTAAAAAATAATAATTTGTTTCATTGGTACATTTGATATTAAATTATACTGTTTGACATCCGTGCTCCCACCATTCTGGGTCCGCATTGGCTTCCACCTTTATTCAGTGATTTACTTCTGTCTCCATAATCAGCAATATCTGGATCTATTTTTATGTATGAACTAACTGCTGCCATGAAGTTTAATTTGTAGCTGTTTTTCTTGAGAATAATTTACAGAAAAAATGCTTTTTACATAGCGGACAAATTATAAATTTCACTTATAAAATTATTTTACCTCCAGAACAAAATCTAATTTTATCAATGGCAAACTAGGCTACAATTTAACCCAATCTCAATGCAATTAAAATACACACTCTATTAAACCTTGGTCATGCCCATTAAAATTAATTGAGACCTTAGCCCTTTGCTGGAATCTTTCTTAATGAGCTTAGTGGAAAGATAATAAATCCAGCAAACAAGATTCTTCTTTAATGACTACAGCACATTTCTGTTTGGTTTGTGGAACTGAAAATAGTTGTATATTTCTACTTTTAATGATTGATGCTTATATACTAGAAAATGCATATCTACATCTCAAAACTACAAAAGTGTGTATGGGTTATGAACGGAAAACATTGCTATAAAAATATAAGTTAAGACAGTTTAAAAGGATAGTGCCCACTTAAAGGTCAGATTTTGCTAGTTAAAGGGACAGCCTCACCAGTGGATTATTAAGAACTTCATTAATAGTCATGAATTGCTGGCTGTGGTCATAGTTTTACACAACTACTCAAGCACAGACAAAATTTATTCACTTAATTTAAATCATGCTCACAGTTTTCAAGTGATTGCATTAGAAGGGTGAACTGCAGCAGAATCTTCCTCTTGGAACTTGATATCCTCTATGTACATTGATCATACTGAACACCTAAAGTACCTTGTACTTAGTGTGATTGCTGAGTAAGTAAAATTTAGTTACGGACAAAACTACAGATTTGAGACACATTATGAACAAAATTTCTTGTTTCTTAGGCCTCTATCTAAATGATTTCACAGTGTATTCTATTAACTCTTTTTTATTTCAGCTATAAAATTTCCAAACACATTTTTATTTCAAAAGATCAGAAATAAAATGACACTGCAAGAATATGACTCCCCTACTGAACACTAGAAATAGCAAATGCATCATAACAATTGAAATGAGATTTACAATAATATAACCAATTGCCCAATACATAACTAATTTTTTGATTTTTAGTTAGGGGATATTTAAACCCATGCTTTCTAAACCTGACCTTCTATATTTTCTGAATAGCTTGACATTATATATCACTCCTATTTATTTTCTGAATTAAATAGGCAAGATAACGAAACTTCCAAAAAGCATTGTATCTTTCTCATTTGTATTAAAAATGGAAATAAGTCATCCATTATTGATTTATGTAAGACTTTCTGTGCCCATAACAGTGAGAAAAAAAATGTTTCATTGATAAATCATTTTACTACTCTAAAACCATGAAAGTCTTTTCTGACATTTCCAAAATCAGACTTTCTGTGCTAGGAAAAGTGGAGTTAGACTGGATTTGACTGATATTTCCTTGCAATATCAATAATGCAGAGAGAGACAACAAAGCAAAGGTACTGATTTTTACTCAAATAATTCATGTTTATTCAATAACTTTAGAGAGCTCCAGGGTTTAGAACATTGTAGAAGCTACACATTGCACACATGAATAATATAGTTTTATTCACTTCCCTCTGATATTAAAAGTGTAATAACTGGACTAAATCATCATTCTAGAGGACAAAGAAAATATTTCCCAATCCACTGGCTTGATTAAATTTTATTTAATATTTCACATAGTAAGAAGTGATAGTGTAGTGTAATGAATCTATAACTGATGATATTACTATTCACCTAATTATCAAACTAAGCCATCATTTTATGTGAATACTGAGAACCAATCATAGTAGCACACCATAGATAACTTTTATTCAAAATGATCATTAAATATTTACAAGATGTGTATTAACAAAATACTGTAATTGACAATCATCCTGGGATAGAAAGCTGATGTATGATGCATCTTCAGTGACAAATATGCAAAGTAGATTATACTGTGAAGCAAATGAGGTCACAAAATAAAAAGAAAGAAACATTGGGTTTATATGTGACACGTGTTAACAGGTATGAAAACTAAATTTTTCTAAGATACAATTTCTTCCTAAGTCGTTCCACATATTCCATATCATTCCAATAAAAACGCTATTAAATTACTTTGTCTATGTCAAAAGTTTGATTCTAAAATACATATAGAAAGACAAATGACCTCAAATTGTCACATACTATGAGGGAAGGGAAACTGAGAGGGCACACACCAAGTGCTTACATTCAAGAATTAGTATAAAGCTTCATTAGTGAAAACAATATTTTGTTGGTGAAAGAATAGACAAAAATTAATGTGGTATGTAAAAAGCCTGAAGATAAAGGCACATAAAAATGTCAAGACATCTTTGGAATGGAACAAAACTAAATCTATGGAGAAAGGACAGCTTTTTCAACTACTGTTAATGGAACTAGATTTACCTATGATTTAAAAATAAGTATATAAAACATATACCACATAATATGGTGTCATGAATTTTTAAGTTAAAATGAAAATGAACCATCGCCACACAATTCCTGAATGGTTAAAATGTAAACTACAAATAAAAGTATGTTCAACAGAAGATGTGGAGTAGCAGAGACCCTCATACTTTGCTTCTTAGTGAATGCAAAATGTAATGGCAGTGTATGGAAGACAGTTTGGCATTTCCTTACAGAAGTAAGCAGTTTTCCCATAAATTGTGCTCCAAGAGGCCAGTGATTTAGCTCAGTTGTTCCAGCACCTGCCTTGCAAGCTCAAGGGCCCGGGTTCAATCCCCAGTAACCACATACAACAAAGCCAAGTATGGTGACTCATGCCCACCAGAAATTAGTACCATATACCACAATTCTGAGTGTAGTGGTTTATGCCTATAATCCAAACACTCAGGAGCTAGAAGCAGAAGTATTACAAAGTTTGAGGCTGAGTTCAGAGCATGCCTGAAGTACAAAGAAGTGAAAGAAAGGAAACAAATTTTATGTATATAGGGGGTGGTAGGGTGGGTAAGGCTATGGGAAAAAAATGAGAATTAAGTTGTGTCTTATAAAGGTACAAATCCCCATTATGGAGTGCAAACATGATGCGTATATGTAATGTACCAATAAAGATTTCAATTTAAAAAAAAAAAGAAGTGAGACTGTATCTCAAAAAACAAACAAAAAATAAATAAAATAAAATAAAAATGTGTGCTCTAAGGTAGCCCCAAATAAGGTAATGTTTATGTCTTTATTAGCTATAATTGGCAAAAATGAAACAACAGGGCCAGGGATTTAGCTCAGTGGTTCCAGCGCCTGCCTTGCAAGTGCAAGGGCCCAGGTTCAATCCTTGATAACCACATACAACAATGACAGGCATGCAGACTCATGCCCACCAGCAATCAGAACCACATAGCACAGTGCTGGGCATGGTGGCTCACATCTGTCCTCCTAGCACTCAGGAGGCAGAGGCAGGAGGATTACTGAGCTGAGGACCAGCCTGAACTGCAAAAAGAGAACCTGTCTCAAAAAAATAAAAAAATAAAAAATAAAAAAAGAAAAGAAACAATGATGTCTTTGACTGGTAAATGTAGTATTTACATGCTGTGAAAGTAAAATGTAAAATGATGCATCTGTACTTCATAGACAGAATATAATAATAAAAACATAAAGATAAGAGAAAGTAGCCGATCTGAAAAAATTAAATTCTATTGGATCACAAAGGGACAGAACCTTGGAAACTGAAAAATTCTAGAGGTAGAAAAATAAGCAATGCTGGTCAGATATTTTGTAGTGTAAATGGCTAAGATGAATATATAATGCACTGGGGATTTTTATGGCTGGAAAACTACTCTGTATAAACTATAATGATAGATGATGGTTAAAACATACAAGTCAAGCACAATAACACAACCCAAGATTAAACTTAATGTAAACTGTACAGTTTAGTTAATAAAAATGTATCAGTATTTGTCCATCAATTTTTCATTTTGTTGTATGAAAAAAAATGTAATTATATATAAAATTGGGTAGATGGTAGGAAAAGTTATGGGAATATTATCTTTTCTGCTCAATGTTTAAAAATATTATTAGTATATTTTTAATTGAAATCTTTATTAGTGTATTTTTAATAACAATTACATTCAGCTTGGTGGGATGATAGATACACATGTCTTGATCAATTTATTTTTCTTTCTCTTCTCTTTTTCCCTATTTCTCAAGGTTTTCTTCCATCTCTATAGATTCCCTTGCCCTATTTCTGATTGTGTCCATTCCACTATTGTAGTTACATATGCTTTTGGTCACAAACACTAGAGAAACCACGTGATATTTCACCATCAGTAACTGACTTCACATGGTATTATAGGCTCATGATAAATCCATTTTCCTACAAATACATTGTCAAATATTTTTACCAACCTGATACCATTTTTCCCTCTTAATCTAAAAATATTTCTTAACTTTTATGCAACAGGTCTGAATAGAAAGAGGTTCCTCACACTGAACAATGTGTAAAAACTACAAAAAATAAAATACTGTATGATAAAATTTGAAAGCTTTCATTCTATATTTGGAAATAAGACAAAGATACCCACTCCCACAATTCATATTCAACATTTTTATAAAGATTTAAAACAATGTAGAAAATGGTATTGAAATTGAAAAGAAAAAAATAAAAATGATTTTAACAAATATTATACATTTGAGTATTATAAATATGATTTTTAAAACCAAGAATGTTAACATTATTTTATTTTATTTATTTTTTATTTGTATTTATTTATTTATTTATTTATTACTGGGGCTCGCTTTTATAGTTCAAGCTAGCCCTGAGCTCAGCCTTGAACTCACAGCAATACTCCTGCCTCTGCCTCTTGAATGCTGGGATTACAGGTGTGAGCCACCACATTCAGTATTGGGGTATATGATTCAGATTGTTGGTGGGCATGAGTCTGCATGCCTGGCATTGTTGTATATGGTTACTGGGGATCAACCCGGGCTCTTGCACCTGCTGGAACCATTGAGTTAAATCCCAGGTCCATAAACAACATTCTTGATCAACAATAACTACTTTGATAAAATGTTAATCCAAAAAAGTTTTAGAAAACTCTTATGCAGTTAATATCCACTAAAGCTTAATATATGGCTATACTGTAATTTAATGTTATATTCTTACATATAAAAATGAAAGAAATATATAAAGAAGTGTGTGTAAGAAAGTTAAAAACACAGCTACCAGCTATTTTTTTTTCCTTTTTCTTTGTGGTTCCAGGAATTTAAGTTTGGACCTTTATATTAAGCTACCTCCTCTGTCATTTTTTTCTCTTTAAAAAAAAACAAATTAAAGATAGAGTCTTGCTTAATCTAAATTTACCAGGCTAGGCTCAAACTTATGACCCTCCTGTCTCAGCCTCTCAGGTTGCTACAGTAACAGGTATACACCATCATGTCCATCTCCTATTACATTTAATAAACAAAAGAATAGAGTGCATTACTTTCATATTAGATATTGTATTGTATTTTTTAGGAAATTGATCATAAATTGCATTTAAAATGTACCAATAAAATGTTTAAAAATAAAATAAAACAAAACAAATTAAATAAAAATTAAAAGCAGAGAAAATCTTCTTACATTGAAGAGTGCAATCTATATAAAATACTAGGCAAAAGTACAAAATTTGGGGATTAAAACACGTGGTTTAACAAAAGAATAAAAAATGTCTTTTTTAAAAAGGTAATAAAAAGCAGAAAAATAAATATTCCTAAGCTTTGCAGTGTATAGTACTTACAAATTTTGTTTAAGTTCCTATGAAGTAATAAGGAAGTTATCTGTTAATATGAATGCATTTGGGTATTTATAGCTACAATTCTTCCTTTGTCTCTTCTTGTTCTAAGAAGTTATGTATGTGTGTATGTGTGTTTAGTTTCCCCTTTATTGACTTTATTGATACATTTTAGAAATACATTGTAATCACATTCATCATTGATAAATTGTACCTGTAGATGATATATCTTGATTCACATTTTTTCCATTCCCCTCCTGGCCCCTTCCACTGCAGGCCCTCCCCCAGGGACTCCACCACATACATAAGCTTATTTTCCACTTTTTTACCATCAAATTTTTCTTTCCATTCTTTGCTTCCCCTCCCCTCAGTTCCTCTTTCCATTTGAACATTTTCTTCTTATGTCTATGTGTATTAAAATAGTTTGATTTCCTTTATTCCAAATAAATATCATAGTTATTTGAATAATGAAAAATCTAACATTGTAAAAGTCTTTAGTTATGAACTATATGACTGGGAAAAATTAAAAAAAGATTTTAATCTTATAATATTGTGAAGTACACATTTTACTGGGCTGGGGATATAGCTCAGTGGTTCTGGCACCTGTCTTGCAAGTGCAAGGGCCTGGGTTTGATCCCTGGTAACCACATACTATACTGGGCATGGAGACTCACGCCCAGCAGAAATCAGTACCACATACCACAGTGCCGGGCGTGGTGGCTCACGCCTGTCATCCCAGCACTTGGGAGGCAGAGGCAGGAGGATTGCTGTAATGTGAGTTTGAGGCTGAGCTCAGGGCCAGCCTGAACCACAAAGCAAGACACTGTCTCAAAAAACCTACAAAAAAAAAAAAGTACACATTTTACCATGCATATTTATAACTTTTGCGATGATAAGATTCAAAGTAAAAGGCATAAAGCAAATTTGGAAGAATGGGAAGATGGTTAATTAGAAAAAATCCAGCACTCATTTGTGTCCACAAGAGAATAAGCTATAACAGATATGGAGTTCCAGGACAAGGCTGGGGTCATATGAAAGCACTGGTGGGCAGCCAGAAAGAGGTAACAAAAAAGTGCCACACAGAAGTGTTGAATACTAGAATAATAAGGCAGACAGAGTATTCCAGCACCAAGGGCTCCATAGCTCCACTCAGAGACGGGAAATGCCCATGCCTTAGGAATGCAGATGGAAGAGACAGTCGTGACAAACTCATCAGCACAGAATCTAGTCCCTGCCAAGCTTGCAGTCCACATGGATGACTCTTGGGATCTTCATAGCAAGTTGTCACTGAAGAAGGAGCACTCTGTACTTTTCAACACATCTCTATTGGCCTATGCCTGGAGTCATTATTAGATGTATCCTATACATGGAGGTTACTGCTTGGAGAATCAGAAATCTCTTCATTTTTCTATCGCTAACATCCAATAGCCTCTTCTCTTCATTATCTCTATAAATAGCTGCTCCCAGTGTGAATCAGGCAAAAAACTTGACATTCATCACCTGAGAACTCAATATGGGAACTCAGCATAGGAAACATGGTCTGCAATGTGGAAGGAAGTTACCAACATTTAAATTTATAATGGGGGGCTTCACTATTTGGGACAATGAGCTAGAACAATTATGTTCAGACCCCTGTTTCCTGACACAGATCACACTGGTTTTGTTATTCTATTTGTAGTCTGAGGAACTCAGCATGCACCATGGCAGTCAGTATATCTGAAAAGCTCACAGCTGCACTGAGAACTGTAGGAGAGAGGGAGTACCCACCCCATAGGTACACTGGTTCACACAGTGAAGTAGGCTCATGGGAAGCTCTCATTGCCTTGTGTGCTTGAGTGTGCAAAGCAAGCCCTCTGGAGAGAATCTAACTCTGTTGTGGACATTACCTGAGTCCTTCCCAACACTAGTCTAATTTGGCCTGTTAGACTGGAACTAAGCAAATACACTGGGCTGCAGTAATGACTACTCACCACATATTTGGCAGATTTTAAAAAATGATGGGCTCTCCAAAAGAATGACTATATTATTTTGAAATACCTTGACAAAAATATGAAAGGAAAACCAAATATAGAAATAAAAGATTCTGTATAGAACCCAACTAACAATCATGGAATTGAAAAGCTTGCAAGTCAATAAAAGATATAGTTGAAATCATCATTAGTAGATTTCTGAGACATAAAGAGAGTAAATGTTCAAAATGTTTATTAGATTTGAGAATCAGAAGAAAAGCTAATGGCATAGAAACACTGTCCATTAAAATAAGAGATGAAAAAAAATCACCAGATCTTTGTAAGAATAATGGACATACAGGTAATGAAAGGATTTAAAATCACAAATAGACATGACTAAAAAGTAATTTCTCGGTAACGTATTGTAAACACCCAAAATACAGAACAAAGAAAGAATAGTAGTAACAGTAAAAGGGGAGCACTAAATTGTTACTAAAAAAAAATTTGCCACAAAACCAGGAAATTTCTTAGCGCAAACTGTAAAGGCCAGAAGGGTAACTAATGGTAAATTTCAAGCAATGACAGAAAATAGCTGTCAATGTACATTACTATTTTTAACATGATTGTCTTTCAGAATTTAAGCAGAAGTAAAGACTTGGCATAGACTAAAAGAATTCATCAGTGTGAAGTCAGCAGTACAGACTATGTAAAAAGGAATTTTATTTCCAAATGAAAAAATAAAATGAGCACAACGGCAAGAACACAGGAAAACATACAATTGTACTAGAAAAGAATTTAAGCAACTGAAAAGTAGGAAATAATTAAATGAGATTAGTTAAAAAAATATCAGAACTATTATTTGAATAAAGAAGACAAAAATGAACATGGAAATTTAGAAATAAACATTATAGAAAGTAGTACATTTCTTACAATAATATATATCTGAATTCTCCAATTAAAAATGCTGAATAGTTGATTGGAATTTTTTTAAAAAATATTTTTTTATCTGCAAAAGAATTAATCTCACTGGTAAAAGCACACACACAAACTGAAAAAATATGAGTATGGTATTTCAGTCAAATGAAGTCCTAATACAAGCAAGAGTAGCTAAATTCAAATTTAACAAAAAGAATTAAAACCAAAATTTATCAAAGAATGTCTGTATATACTGACAAAGGTAACAATTCTTTAAGATTATGTGATAGTAGTAAATGTATATTGACCAGACAAGAACACCTAATTTTATATTAGTAGCTCAACAAAATATAAAGTAATAGGCCCCAATAAAATAGCAATGGGTGATTTCAATATCCCATTCTTACCAATAGATACATCTTTCAAGTGAAAAGTAAACATAGATGCAACAGAGTTAAATCAGACAATTTAGCAAATGGGCATAACAGATATATACAGAAAATTCCAAATAATTGCTGCATAATACACTCTTTTCATCAGTACACAGAAATTTCTCCAAAGTAGATCTCATTTTTAGGCCATTAAATAAATCTTAAGAAATATGAAAAATTGAAATAATTGCTTTCAGTTTATCAGAGCACAATGAAATTAAATTAGAAATCAAAATCAAGGGTAACTACAGAAATTAGTACAATTTTGAGTTACACTGAGGCATTGAAGAAATACAGAGGAAAATTCAATGATAGAAACTGCAAGAGTCTATGGGGAAAAAAACAAAAGCATTCCTAACAAAAAACTTAACAGCTATAAGTTCTGACACAAAAAAGGAAACAAAGCTTATGTATATAGGGATTTTGGGGTTTGCAGGGTGGTGGGGGGAGGGGGAAAATGAGAATCAAGTCGTGTCATATCCTGGTACAAACTCTCAATGTTGAATGCTATGATAATGTGTATTCATAATGTACGAATACAGATTTGAATTTAAAAAATAATAAAAATTAAGAAAATTTAAAAAAATGAAGAGACCTCAAATAAATAAACTGATGATGTACCTCAGTGTCGTATGGGAAAACATATCAGGCCCAAAATGTATAGAATGTAAGAACAAAGATCAGAGAAGAAATGCACAAGATAGAACCTAAAATAACAATGTCAAGGATCAATGAAATAGAGATTATTTTTTGAAAGTATTTTAAAAATTGACAAAATCTTAATTCAGCTAATTTAAAGAAAGCAGGAAGACTCAAACACAGTTAGTGTAAAGGAAAAAAAAAAAAAAAAACAAAGAAAACCAAAACTGGATGTTACAATACATACCAGAGAATAATTTGTGACATTTTTGAAAAAATTTCTTGCATTTTAATAAATACAGGAATCTGAAGGAAAATGGTAAATTTCTAGAGACCTTGGTCCTGGCAAATTTGGATCAAAAGGTGATAAAAAATCTACAGAGATAAATTATAAATGATGTGATTTAAATATGAAAAAAAATATTTTCCCCAAAGCCGAGGAACAGTTGCATTCATTACCGGGTTTCACATGTCCGCTAAAGCAGATTAAAGGCCAAATACCATCACAGCAGTTCATAAACTAAAAAAGGAAAGCATTTTGATTCAATCTATGAACCTAGTATTATCCTCTTAGCAAAACCTAATACAAATACAACAACAACAACAACAACAAAGATGGAAGAACAATAGCATTGAAGAACAAGGATGCTAAAGCTCTCAATAAAGTACTTATAAATTGAATCTATCATTAAATTTAAAAATCATATTCCATAGTCAAACCTCCCTCATATGAAGGATACAGCTGAATGAATTCACTTCACTGTATAAATAGATTGAAAAAAAAAAAACTTACCTGGTCATCTAAATTAATATAAAGCATTCAAAAAATTTCCATTCACGAAAAAAATCACTGGAAAACTACAGAAATAAGCATTATACATCAACACACTCAAGTCTATGTATCACAGTCCTACTCCATCATCATTTTTAATGGTGAAAAACTGAAAGCTTTTCCTGTAAAATTAGAATTTGTAGGGGTATTAAGAAGTATAATGGGCCCAAATTTAATGAACCAATTCAAAAATGGGCATCTGAAATGAACAGATATTTTTCAGAGGAAGAAGTAAGAGCAGCTAAGAAGCATATGAAGAAATGCTCAACATCATTAGTCACTCGAGAGATGCAGATGAAAACAACATTGAGATTTCATCTCACTCCACATAGAATGGCTGCCATTTCAGAATCAGCAAGCAAGAAATGTTGGCAAGGCTGCGGAGAAGAAGGAACCCTTCTCCACTCTTGGTGGGACTGTAGACTCGTACAACCCCTGTGGAGATCAGTTTGGAGATTCCTCAAAAAGCCAGGATTGGAGGTCCCATTTGACCCGGCCATTGACCTGCTAGGTATATGCACAAAAGAATTAAAAGACTCATATCACAGTGACATATGTGCACCCATGTTTATAGCAGCCCAATTTGTGATTGCTACATCTTGGAAACAACCCAAGTGTCCATCAACTGGAGACTGGAAAAAAAAGCTGTGGTTCTTCTACTGAATGAAGTATTACTCTGCCATCAAAAATGGTAAGTTTGAATCATTTCTACTAAAATGGACATACCTTGAGGATATGCTCATAAGTGAAATAAATAGGGCACAGATAGGTACATATCACATCTTTTCTCTGGTATGAGAAAATAAAGATGTAAATGAGTCCTAGAATTGTATGATATATGTTGTGAAATAGAAAATGCTCAATGTAAAATAGGAAGAAGGGGGAAAATGTTGAGATTGTAACAAAAAAATAAGGAAACAAATTTTATGTATATGGGGGGTTGGTAGGGTGGGTAGGGCTATGGGAAAAACGAGAATGAAGTTGTGTCTTATACTGGTACAAATCCCCATTATGGAGTGCAATCATGATGCATGTATGTAATGTACCAATAAAGATTAAAAAATTTTTTTAAAAAGAATATATAAAGGGCTGGGGATGTAGCTCTCTCACACAGTGCCCAACTGACAAGCACAAAATCTTGAGTTTGATCCTCAGTAACCCCCCAAAAAAAAGAATATATAAAGAACTCAAGGAACTAAATTTTTCAAGTTTAAAGATTTAATCCAAAAATGGTCACCTGAAACGGACAGACACTTCTCATAAGAAGCAGCACAAACATCAAATAAATACATGAAAAAATGTTAAAAAAAAGAAGTATAATGGAATGAGAAAAAATGAAAGCCAAGATAAATCATGAACAGGTAAAAATTCTAAATGATGAATGTGATCATGATGTGTGTCTAAAATGTACCTATAAATTCAATAAAGAAAAAAATAATAAATTGGGATTAAAAATGGCTTTCCCTTTGGAGAACTTTTATTCATTATATTTCTGAAAACTTTAACTGGAGCAATCAGGACAAATAAATAAATAAATGGATACACATAGGTGAAAATGTATGATTCTACACCAACCTTTTCTTAATAAACTGAGGTTATTAGTACATTTTAAGAATACATTATGAGGGCCTGAAGGTCAGGGATTTAGCTCAGTGATTCAGGCGCCTGCCTTGCAAGTGCAAGGGTCTGGTTTTGATTGGCTGTAGCAACACAACAATGCTGGATGTGGAGAGTCACTCCCACAAGCAATGAAAACCACATAGCATCGAGACAGGACCATCTCAGCTGTACTGGGGACAGAGCCTACCAGCCTCCAGGCCCATGCCAGGAAAGCATCCAGGGACATAGTACAGGAGTGGGCAGACCCAGAGAAGCCACAGCCACTGCCAACATGGCTGCGCTAGGGCTGGGGCTTGCTGGCCTCCAGGCCCACACCAGAAACATACTCAGGGACTTGGTATAGGAGCTAGCATTGCCAAGGAAACCTCAGCCAGTGCAATTGCAGCCAAGCAGTGGCTAGAGCCTGCCTTTCTCCAAGTCAACTGAATAAGTACATCCAGGGACTCCATATTGGTGAATAGGTGGGCCTGTTGGACCATCAGCCAGTGCCATTGCAGCAGCACAGGAGCCAGAGCCTACTGGCCTCAAGGCTGAGAGCACAAGGGAGCCCAGGGACTCTGTATTGGTGAGTAGATGGGCCTATTGGTACCTCAGGCAGTGTCATTGCAGCCATGCAGGAGCCAGAGCCTTACTGCCTCTAAGCAGACAGGAGAAGGTGATCTGATCATATTGTTTGAGTGTCTTATATGGTGTACCAGAACTAGAGGTATTTTTTTTAGGTCCCAATACAGTCTGCAAAGAACAACCCAAGAAACACTGATATTTTAAGGGTCCTAAATATTAGGAGTAAAGAGACTTGCAACAAACTTTACTGGCCAACAGGGCAGGTACAAGGCCAAAAACAATAGAAATGACAAAAACTCGGAGATGAGGAAACATTCAAAGTCTCAGATACAAAAATCCTCACCACAGATAACACAGGGGGAAGGGAAATGGAGAAGTCTGAAGGTAAGTCTCCAGCGTTCAGGAAATGGTAACCAAAGCAGATCTAGTAAAATGGAAACCAGAACTGATCATGGAGATGAAAACAGAGATACTGGACACAGTCAGCACTATGATTCATAAAGCTGAAGAGGAAATCAAGGAGCTGATAGAATCCAAGATAGCAAAAGCAATGGAACCTTTTAATCACCTACAAGCAGAGGTCCAGGAAATTAAGAAAGAAAGGAAAAGTTTATGTAATAGAATGAATACGACAGAAGACCAGATTTCAGACCTAGAAAACTGGATCTCAGCCAATGAACGGGAAAGGCATAATTTAGGGAAAATGGGAAGGGATAATCAGAAATCAATCCAACAGTTCCTAGATGATTCAAAGAAGAATAACTAAGAGTCATTGGAGTCACTGAGGAAGCAGGAGACAATATAAAAGACATTAAAAAACTGTTCACAGAGATAGTGGCAGAAAACTTCACAGGAAAAGGAAAAGAATTGGACATACAAATATGTGAAGCATACAGAACTCGACATGCCTGTGACATGAAAAATATCTATACCTAGGCATATAATTATAAAAGTTTCAGATATCCCAAAAAACAATAAATACTGAAAGCAGCTAGAGAAAAGAAAACAATTACATACCTAGGGAAGCCCATCAGGATCACAGCAGACTTTTCAACTCAAACACTCAATGTAAGAAGAGCCTGGAGAAAATTTTTTCAAGCCTTAAAGAAAAACAACTTCCAACCCAGACTGATGTATCCTACAAAACTATACTTCAAAATTGACAGAGAAATAAGATACTTCCAAGAAAAAGAACACCTGAAATACCTCAGAAATACAAAACCTGTGCTCCAAAACATTTTAAAGAATATCTTGGAGAAAAATAAGGAAAGTTACAAATCCATGAGTCCTAACTGAGTCAACCCATGGAACCAAACAAGAAACTGATGAGGAAAGGGCAAAAGTAGAATAACACAGCCAAGAACAGGAAAACGTGACAGCACCACATATGCCTATATCAGTCATAACCATTAATGTCAATGGCCTCAATGCGCCAATTAAGAGATACAGACTGGCAGAGTGGATCAAGAAGCAAGATCCTACAATCGGCTGCATACAAGAAACACACTTAATTCAGAAAGAAACCCATGGACTGAAAGTAAAGTGATGAAAAACAATACTCCATGCGACATGACACAGCAAAAAAGGAGGAGTGGCAATTTTATTTGCAGACAGAAATAGACTTCAGGCCAAAACTGATAGAGAGAGAGATAAAGATGGACACTATCTCTTAGGACAGGGAAAAAATCCAAGAGAAAGAAATAACAATCTTAAATATCTATGCACCAAATTCTAATTCATCTAACTATATAAAACAAACATTAATGAACATGAAAAAACAGATAAACTCTAAAACAATAGTAGGGGACCTCAATACCCCACTGTCACAAACAGACAGATTGACTGGACAAAAACCCGGTAACAAAATGCTTGAACTAAACCAGACTCTTCAGTAAATGGACTTAATAGATGCCTGCAGAGTATTTCACTCCACAAAATCAGAATTTTCATTCTTCAAAGCTGCTCATGGTCATTCTCTAAAATAGACCACTTGCTGTGCCCTGAAATTGGGGCTAAATAGCAAAAGAAAGCCCAGGATCTTCACAAATACATGGAAACTGAACAACACTCTGCTGACCAACCAATGGGTTACATAAGAAATTAGAGAAGAAATTGAACAGTTCTTACAACTAAATGATAACCCCAAATACAACACATAGAAATTTATGGGACACAATGAAATCTGTTCTATGAGGAAAATTCATAGCAGTGAAGGCCTATATCCAGAAAATGGAGCAAGCTCAAATAAACAATTTAATGCTGAACCACAAGTGACTAGAAAGAAAGGAGAAAGACAAACACAATCAAGGCAGAAATTGATGCAATATAAACTAAGAGAATGACACAAAAAAAATCAATGAATTGAAGGGTTGGTTCTTTGAAAGGATTAAAAAAATTGATAGATCCTTAGCCAAACTTATTAAACAAAGGAAGAAAAAGGCTCATATATATGCTATTAGGAATGAGAATGGAGAAGTTACTACTGACCCAGGGAAGTGCAGAGGATAATAAACACCTATTTTGAAAATTTATACTTTAATAAAATTGAAAATATAGAAGAAATGGATAGATTTCTAGACACTTATGAACTTCAAAGGTTGAATAAAGAAGATATAGAAATATTGAATACCCTAATATCAATCTGTGAAATTGAAAATGTGATTAAAAACCTGCCAACAAAGAAAAGCCCACGGGCTGATGGCTTCACTGCTGAATCTATAAAATTTTTAAAGGAAACTTAGTGCCTCTACTTCTTAAACTCTTTAAAGAAATTGAAAGGGAAGCAGTACTCCCAAACTCATTCCTGGAAGAAACCATTACCCTGATTCCAAAAGCAGAGAAAGACCCAATCAAAAAAGAGAACTATAGGCCAATATCCCTAATGAATATCGATGCAAAAATCCTCAATAACATACTGGCAAACAGAATACAGATAATTATCAAAAAGACTGTACACCCTAACCAAGTTAGATTCATCCCAGGGATGCAAGGATGGTTCAACATACATAAATCAATAAGTGTTATACACTGTATTAACAGAGTCAAGGACAAAAACATATGGTCATCCCAATTGATGCAGAAAAAGCATTTAAAATAGTACAATACCCATTTATGTTCAAAACCCTACAGAAGATTGGAATAGATGGTCTCTATCTCAAACTAATAGAAGCTATCTATGAGAAACCATCAGCCAGCATCATACTAAATGGTCAAAAATTGAAACCTTTCACACTAAGATCAGGAACAAGACAAGGATGTCCTCTCTCATCACTTCTGTTCAATATAGTTCTGGAAATATTAGCCATAGCAATTAGGCAAGAGAAAGAAAAATATATATATAAAGACAGAAAAAGAAGAAGTTAAATTGTCATTATTTGGTGATTACTTGATACTCTATCTAAAGGATCCTAAAAACTCAATTAAAAAATTTCTGTACCTAATCGCCAAATTCAGTAGTATAGCTGTATACAAGGTCAATGTTCAAAAATCAATACCCTTTGTATACACAAACAGTGGACCCACTGAGAGAAATTGGGAAGTCAGTACCTTTCCCAATAGCACCCAATAAAATAAAATATCTAGAAATCAATCTAACAAAGGAGGTGAAAGATCTCTACTCTGAAAACTACAGCCCTTTGAAAAAGGAGATAGCAGACGATATCAAAAAATGGAAAGACATTCCTTGCTACTGGATAAGAAGAACCAATATTATCAAATGGCTATATTCCCAAAACTACTATATAGATTCAACTAATTCTGACTGAAATCCCAACAGCATATTTCACAGATCTAGGAAAAAAAAATTCAAGCTTTCATCTGGAACCACAAAAGAATTAGAATAGCAAAAGCAATTCTAAGCAACAGGGACATGGTGGCGGGTATTACAACTCTGAACCTGAAACTACACTATAAAGCCACTGTGATAAAAACTGCCTGGTACTGGCAAAGTAACAGACCTGAGGATCAGTGGAGTAGACTAGAAGATCCAGAAACTACTCCAGATACACTGAGCCACCTCCTCTTTGACAAAGGAGCCAAAAATCCTCAATGGAGAAAAGATAGCCTCTTTAACAAATGGTGCTGGAAAAACCGGGCTTTAACTTGCCAAAGACTAAAACTAGATCTAACTCTTTCACTGTATACCAAGCTAAAATCAAAGTGGATAAGAGACCTAAATATTAAGACAGACCCTCTGAACCTGCAGCAAAACACGTTAGGTAAAACTCTTGAAGAAATTGGCTTAGGGAAAGACTTCTTGGGCAAAACCTCTATAGCACAAGAATTGGCAAAAGAAATCAACAAATGGGACCTCATTCTTTGAAAAAGCTTCTGAACAGCAGAAGAAAAAACCAACAGAGCAAAAAGGCAACCAACAATGTGGGAAAAAATCTTTACCAGATGTTTTTCAGACAAAGGGTTATTATCTAAAATATATAAAGGTCTTTAAAAAATCAGCCCACCCAAATTAAAAGACTCAATTTAAAAATGGGCATCTGAAATGAACAGATACTTTTTAGAGGATGAAGCAAGAGCAGCTAGGAAGTACATCAAGAAGTGCTCAACTTCATATGTCATTTGAGAGATGCAGATGAAAATAATACTGAGATTTCATCTCACTCCACAAACAATGGCTGCCATTTCAGAATTAGCCAGCAACAAATGTTGGCAAGGCTGCTCAGGATAGGGAACCATTTTCCACTGTTGGTGGGAATATAGACTCGTACAACATCTGCGAAGATCAGTGTGGAGATTGCTAAAAACACTAAGATTAGAGGTCTCATTTGACCTGGCCATTGTTCTGCCAGGTATATACATAAAGAAATTAAAAGATTCATTTCACAACGACATATGTACCCCCATGTTTGTAGCAACTCAGTTTGTGATTGCTAAGTCTTGGAAACAACCCAAATTTCCATCAACTGGAGACTAGATAAAGAAGATGTGGCTCTTTTATAGAATGGAGTATGACTCTGCCATTAAAAATGATAAGATGGAGTCATTCATACTCAAATAGATGTACCTTGAGGACGTCCTCATAAATGAAATAAATAAGTCACAGATGTGTAAATATCGTATCTTTTCTCTGGTATGAAAAAATGAAGTTGTAAATGAGTTGTAGTATATATAGTTAATATTGTGAAGAAAAAAAATACTTAAAAGGAAAGAGAGTTTAATAGTAAATAATGAGGAGAAAATGAATGTGGTAATAATGAAAAAAGAAACCAAAGACTGTGTGTATAGGGGGTTCGGTGTTTGCAGGGCAGGGGGAAAAGGGATCAAATGAGAATCAAGTGTCATATTCTGGTACAAACTCTTTATGTTGAATCCGACGATGATGTGTATTCATAATGTACCAATAAAGATAAAAATTAAAAAAAAAAAAAAAAACATACCACAGTGCTGGGCATCGTGGCCCATGCCTGTAATCCCAGCACTCGGGGGGTGGAGGCAGGAGAATTGCTGGGAGTTAAAGGCTCACCTGGGCTCTATAATGAGCTCAGGGCCTACCTTAACTACAAAAGTGAGACTGTGTCCTAGAAAAAAAATTCTTTTCTCCTACTTGGGAATTTTTCTGCCATTAGGTCTATGAACATTTTATTGGGTTTTCCTTTAACTCTTGTTTGTTGACTCTGATCCATCTTATGTTGTTATTCTTTCCATTGTCTAGCTGTTCCTGGATTGATTTCTCATGGTCTTTTTTATTTTTTAAGGAATTTTTCCTTTGTTAATATCTACAATCTTTTCTTCTCTATCTGAAATTCTGTCCTTAGACTCACTACATCTACTGAGAAAGCTTTCCGTGGAGTTTTTAATCTCTTGAATTTCTGTTTGAATCTGTTTATTTAATTCCATCTGATTTCTATCCTAGATTCTATCATGCTCCTGAAGACTTTTATTTAATTTATTTAGTTAATTCAACTATTTATTGGTACATTTATATATGCATCACAATCACACTCAACATTGGGATTTTATATCAGTATATGATATGAGTTATTTCTAATTTTATCCATTCCTCTACAATCCCCCTAGCCCCTATGTACATACTTTTTTCATTTTTAAAATCATATCTTTTCTTACCCCTCATTACTTAACCTAACATGTTTTGTTTAAATATTCTCTATTTCACAATGTCTATGATATCTTCTGGAACTCATCTTTTGGTTTGTTATTTTTGAATTTTTCCATAAGCATCAACTATTATAACTGCTTAAGACTAATTTTTACTAAATTCCAGGATAGAACGACTTTCCTAGTGAATTTTACAAGTATTAAGTAGAAAGTAATACTTGACTTTTACAATGGCCAATTCAAATAATTTCAAAACAGAAATAGGGCCACGACTCATTGAATGAGTTCAGTATTACTAAGATATCAAGACTAGACAAAATCATGATAGGTTCAAAATATTTCCACCAGTTAATATGCTTTCCAGTAAAGACTGAAAAGCTTTAACAACACAGTTCCCACAGCACATATGTACGTGTGCATGTCTGTCTGTGCATGTGTGATGCAATATTTATTGCAAGAATGTAAGGTTGTTTTCATATATAAAAAATAATTATAAGGAATCACATGGAGAGAACATTATATCGATCATTTGACTATGTACATAAAAAGCACCTGAAAAATCTAATGCCACTATATATGTATAGTATAATATATAATATAATTTTAATATAATATAATATATATATATATATATATATAATTATTTTGTTTGGAAAAGCGATTCTTCAACTTGAATAATTTTGGAAATTTGTAAAAAATTATAGTAAACACTTTATGTTAATATAAAGAAAACTTTGCTCTATATTCTACAGCAAGGTTAGAATACTTAACCCCACCACAAGAATTCTGCATTGTTAAAATTCCAGTCACAAAAACAATGAAAGGAAAATGAGTAAAAGAAAACCAAAATAGTAACTCTCTTCTGTACCCTGATTATAATTGTTTTAAATATTTAATTACTTCCATATTTTGTGCATATAAATTTTAAATTGCTCTGCTTTTTATGAATGAATATCTTTGTTGACATATTGACCTTTTCTTAAATATTTTTCTGGAATTTGTTGGGAAAAATTTTGGAAAGATTGAAGCAGCGCCATTAGAGCGGTGCACGGGCCGGAGCCTCCCTGCCTCTACACTGACCTCAGTCCTGATCATAAATCTTTAAACAGATATTAATTTGTAATGAAATGATTAGCTGAGATTTTTAACACACTCTACAGGAAGATACACTATTAATTTTTGTGACAAAAATCATTTTCTGTGAGCACTTCTGAATTTGTTATTTATAAAAAATCTGATATGAATATGAAAATATTCTTTTTCAATGCCTTAAAATAATAAATGAAACATTCATATCCCTCTCAACTCTTATGATCCAAATAATATTTAAAAAATGCTTCATTTATCGAACAATTGTAGCTGAGCCCTAGCTCTCTCCCAATACTGAAACTTTTGTCACCATTATGATTTAATTGAATCCCAATTGAAAACTGAAAGTACGTAAAAAAGTTATAATTTAGACAAGTTGTACTGGGAACACTAAGTTTCCTAGAAGTATCTTTATTTATTGATTTCTGAAATAGTATTATTGACTGAAATCAAGGCTTTTGCATTGCACTTTATTTCAGCTTTGTTCTTCTTTTGTTCCGATTTTGAGATATAGTGTTCTTACATTTCACAAATCGAAATGGAGCTTGTGATCTTCTTTCAGTTTCTCAGAGTTGTGGAATTACAGGCATATACCACCATACCGAGATTCATTTATTGCATTTTTCTTAAAAATGAAGTCAATTAATTCATTTGGTTAATATACATTAATTTCACTTATTAACAAGAGGCTCCGAGTGATATTTCCACACATCCATATGGTGTGCACTGATTGGCCCTATTATCAGATCCTTTCCAAACTTCACTAGTCATTTTTCTACAGGTTGATCTCTTTTCCATCTCCACATAACAGAATATACAATATTGTCCTGTCTACCTCTGGGCTATTCTGGTAAACATAATGACACCTAGTTCCATCTATTTTGCTGCAAATAACATGACTTCGTTGTTCTTGATGGCTAACGACTACTACATTGTGTATGTAAACTATATGTTCTTTGTTCATTTTTGTTCATTTTTTGAAGTGTAGTCTCATTCTCTTTCTTAGAAGATAAATTTGGAGAAACATTTCAAGACTTTTTATACAAACAGTACTTTTCTGGATAGAACAGCAGAAGTCTTTCTTGTTGACAAAAAATTCATTTCTTAGCAAATTGGAACAAAGCAAACTACGTATATTCTACAAATTACCAAGTTGAGAATCACAGTGTAAAAAGAAATCATATTGTATGTAACTATAATGGGCATGAAGTTTATATTTGGCTCAATTAATTTAAAAAATAAAATGAATGGAAATTCATTCTAAAAAGTTGTTGTGTATGTGTAGAGGCAATATTTAGTCTCATAATTTCCTCTTAAGACAGATGACAACTAGAAGGATGATTTGTCTAGTGATGTTTCATTCAAATCTGTCCTTATCTATATCATTCAAATTCTGTGGATGACTTAGATACAGACCCTAGGGGAAACTTGCCAATATACCAACACAGAAGCTAAATGGAAACTGATGCTAGATAATAACATTATGACTCAAACTGCCCCTATGTTCTGATTTGATTAATGTAGGTAATTAAAGTTCTTCATTGTGTTTTAAAGCATATGCAATGATTTGAAAAATGATACTTAAGAAAACAGTCAGGTTTTATACTTGTACTCAGTTAAAAAGATGGTGTTCTAACAGTGTCAGAACATCATTACAAATGGTTCAACTTGTTCTTGCACAGCAAGTTTCCTTTGTCAATCTCCATGTACTTTACTAACAGCTAAGTCATGAATATCATAGTAAAGATTTCTCTCTATAAGTAGAGATTGTGCGAGTTGACCACTGTGAGTTTTGGGTTTCTATTTCCTTGAATCTGTGCTTTTAAATATTGATTTCTTTGATATGTTTAGCTATATTTAAAGCAAATTAATTATTTGCTGCCATTTTATACAAAACAGCAAAGTCATCAGTTCGCAATCTGAGAACGCACCAAAGCTCACCTCAATATCAGACCGATGTTATTTCTCCAGCTCCTTCATTATATCGCTCAAACATATGTGGATACTGTATGCTACAACAGTCATTTTTTGCCCTTTTTACACTCCCTCCATCTATTTGTCTCCACTTAATATGTCTTCTAGTGCATTCTTTATGTTTTCTAGTCTATTTGCGTGTACATGATAGCCACCTGATAAATATGTGCAGAAATAATTTAGGCACTTACCCACTTTGATATGTTTTCTCATTTCTACGCATATTTATAAGAAAAAATATATTAAAATGGAACTCATGTGTTTTCTTTTGTCCTCAATGTACTTCAATTTAAAAATATCTCAATTGTTGTTTTGCCCCTGAAAGTATAAGTCTTAGAAAATTGCTTCCATATATATATATATATATATATATATATATATATATATTTACATAAAGGATGGTCATAATGTGACATTTGTCGAATTATTGATATTTAAATAACAGTTTTTAGACCTTTGAATACCTTCTATCTATTAAGTAAAGGTTGAATTTTTCAAAATTGCCTGAATTGCATATGCAAATATCAAAGAATAGTTATTTTATACTATTCCAGACTGAACGACATTAAAGTACTTTATCCTATATTTACATTGGACATTTTATAGTACCACCGTGTTATTACAGAGAAGCCTGCTCTTAAGCCACTGAGGAATTCAGAATCTTTGGCCTGCTGGCCACTTTAAGACAGTGGTTGTAAGAAATCTCTTTCATACTTTTATATCAAAGTCTTAAAATATTTAGCAGTTAAATTTTAGTGTAGCTAATTTTTACAGTAGTCAATAATAATTTTTATAAGAATCTTAGGCTTCAAAGATATTTCCATATAAATATTTTTGGAACTTACATAACTAATATTTTATCTTTCCATTCTCGACCATTTATTTAAAAATTATGCAATAACTTTAATGTTTGCCTTTTAACTGAATCTCATATTCTAAACATTAAATTCACTACTAGAAATAACAAAACCTGAGAGAGAATATGGGGTGAGAAGACTAAACAGATGTTTCTCAGAGCAGCTTTTCCTCATACTCTCCTTTTTGACCTTCCATCTAATTCTGTCTGTTGTGTTTATATCGCAATGAGCTTTCTTACCTCTGAAGAGTATTCTTTCAGAAAAAGACAGATTGTCCCTGTCATATTTCCATCAGAAATGCACAAGCAAGAGATGCAATATTAATAACTACTGTTGTCCCAACAGAAAGTATGAGAGGTTAACTTTCCTTTTCATCTATATATATATTCATAGGTATGTATATATATATTCATATGTATATATATTCATATGTATGTATATATATTCATATGTGTGTATATATATATATGTATATATGAACAAAAACAACATCCACATAAATGCGTTTTAGATTATTGGCTTCATTGAATTGCCATGAGAGCCAGTTTGCTCTAGAAGGACAGCTTGATTCCATACCCTCAAGGTCTATCTATCATATTTATCACAATCAATATGCCAGTGAAAATAACTGTCATCCCCACAGTATCCCATATTACAATACATATGTGAGGGAGCTAAAATTTTTTCCACTCTTTTTTTCCATCTCTGTCCTATTTTTAGTGTTCAATCCAGATAGTTTGCTTTTTCCTGGTCAATGAATTTCTAAATAGATAACTAAAATTAATCCAGTCTTGCAAATTACAGTAAATAGTGGGTATGATTTCAAATATCATGATACATCTGAGAGAACAGCATTTTTCAGGCACTTTTGGAAACAGAAATGAATATACTATTTTTTAAACATAGTCATTTTAAAAGTGAACACATTATGATGTGGCCTTTCCTATCCTAGTTTGGACAGGCATATGACTTATTTTGCTCCTATGAAAATCTACACAGAATTCCCATAAATGCTTTTCTTTGATTCAGAGATGTATTATAATATTATCCTCAAAAGAAATGTAGATGTTGTTTTGTTTTGCCAAGATCTTTACTTTTTTTGTGTAATCCAAGTCTTTATTGGTATATTATGAATATGCATCATCTATGTGATTGTCATAGAATATTCCTTTTTAAAATTTAATAGTTTTATCTCCCATTCCTGATCACTCTTGGGCTATCTCATTCTGCATTTATTCAACCAAACTAGAGTACTACCACAAAGTCTCAAAATTTTTGAGTATTCAAATCATTGTGTATTATTTTTATGGTCAGTATCTCTACATTTCTACAAAAACATAGTATATAATAAATATCTATCTTTTTAGATATACAACACTTAGGGTGATAATTTCCATTGTAAAATTTTAGATTAAAAGTTAATAGTAATTAAATAAGTGTAGCTTATTGCAAGTTTATGGTAAATGAGGCAGCATTATGAAGCGATAAATGGAACTAGTATTTCTTGAATCAAATGTAAAGTAACTTATATTCTATTTTCCTCCTTCTAGATGGATAATACACGTTATTTACGTCTCACAAAGCAAAGTCAAATTCTTTGCAAGATCAGAATAATAGCTTACTCAAAGTATTGCTGTAAATGTTAAAGTATGCCTTAAATCAATGTGTTCCTTAACTTAATAAAACTTCAACTTAATAAAAATTCACAGAGCAAAGTTCTTATATGTAAATAACACAAATAAATATATGTTCATATAACACATACAGACAGAAAAACAATGCTAATAGCAACATAACTTTTGCTAGTATATATATTCTATGTGTAAATAAAACAACACATCACTTGGATGGAAACAAAGAGTTCTTCCTTTTTAATGGTATCTTCAATCAGTGTGACTATTATTTGAACTGTCCATATTTTCTTCAAAAAGTTTTACAGAAATACTGATTGCGATTGCATTATCTCACAAAGGGGACAAGAATTATACTGTGCCATATTCCTGGATCTTATCAAATTCTAGACAAAAGCATTGCTCTATTTTGTACCGTTGGTCCTATCTTGGGAATAGCTTGGAAATCAATAACTCTTAGGACAAAAATGGGTGGTGGCTTTGAGGCAGTTAGGATTCCTCACTGATGTCTTGCGAGAAGTAAAGAAAACAGAAAGTTTTAGACGTTTAGGTGAAAATGTTGATGTCAAATATTTTTAAATTGAAATATTTATTGGTACATTACATATGCATATCATAATTGCACTCCAAAATGGGGATTTGTACCAGTATAAGACACAACTTAATTCTTATTTTTCCCACAGCCCTACCCACTATACCACCCCTCATATACATAAAATTTGTTTCCTTTCTTTTTTGTTATGATCTCATTATTTTCCCCCTTCACCCTACTACACTTTCAGTATTTTCTATTTCACAGTGTATAACATACAATTTTAGAACTCATTTACATCTTTATTTTCTCATACCAGAGAAAAGATGTAATATTTACCTATCTGTGACCTATTTATTTCACTTATGAGGATATCCTCAAGATATGTCCATTTAAGTATAAATGATTCAAACTATCATTTTTTATGGCAGAGTAATACTCCATTCTATAGAAGAACCACAGCTTTTTTTTTTTAAATCCAGTCTCCAGCTGATGGACATTTGGGTTGTTTCCAAGATGTAGCAATCACAAACTGAGCTGCTATAAACATGGGTGCACATATGTCACTGTGATATGAGTCTTTTAATTCTTGTGTGTATATACCTAGCAGGGCAATGGCCGGGTCAAATGGGACCTCCAGTCCTAGCTTTTTTTTTTTTTAAATCTTTATTGTACAT
>PVIR01018432.1:18931-33365 GCA_004026965.1 Petromus typicus | reverse complement strand
TGCGCTTGCAAGACAGGCGCCGGAACCACTGAGCTAACTCCCCGGCCCTGGGCAGCATCTATTTAGGCACAGACTTCCTGAGTTATCAGGAAAATGCCCGCCCAGAGCAGACTTCCAGGCCTGCTGACAGGGAGAGGAGAAAACAACCATGGCATTATTGGAGACGGCTCCCAACAGGCAGGAGAAGGGGATACAGCAGCCAATCAGAAAGGACTGCAAGCACCTCAAGGTAAGAAGATATGAACAACAAAATATGTAACATGATATCACATTACAACACAGTCTAAAGTGTAATCATGTTTATGGTAATAAGAATAAAAACAGGTGAATAGGTATAGTTTTCTTAAAGATTTTCATAATGTGCAGTTAGGATCTGAATTGTTTCCTCAGTATTAAGTTGTAATTTTCTGAACCTCTCATTGGATCGTATTTACAAATAGGGCTTTTAGAATAGTGACTAAGGCAAAATGAGATGTTAGAACACAGCCTAACCCAACTAGCCTGGTTTTTTATGAAAAGAAGAGACTAAGATGCTGAAAGGGATATACAAAGGAAACCATGTAAAGAGGCAGTTGGTAGCTGTTTACAACCCAAAGAGAGGGCTCAGAGGAGAGAAACCACTTTGCAACTTGTGCTCAAGCTTCTAGCATTCAGAGTTGAGCGATGCTTGTCTAATGTTTAAGCCATCTAGCATAAGGTAATTGTTATGATAGTCCTAGAAAACAAGGAAGGAAAGAAGAGAGAGAGAGAGAGAGAAATGAAAGAGGGAAGAAAGGAGAGGGTAAAAATGTATCTGGTTGCAAAGGCCTTGGTTTCAATTCTCAATAAAAAATAACAACAATAAATAAAATAAATAAATTTAACATTTAAAAGTTGAAGAAACACATGTAGGTTTCCAAATGTAGGTGTATTTCTGACATATGTCTATAATGTAGAGAAATATTTATTATCTTTATAGGTTTCAAAGAAAATGAAAACATTGTTAGCTGTCAACAGATGGGACAGTATATTTGTCACATCCTTAAAATCCTTACCATATAAATTCCTTCAATAGTCATTGATTTATTACCATTTGGATATCACATACGTATCTGAATGAATGTTATTAATGATATGTGAGATTTAACAAAATAATTATAGATTATTTGTTTCACTGCTCAGTGTACTTTCCTTCAAGAGAAATTATTGAAATTTTAGTAACCAACTGTCAGTTGCTTACTATAAAAATGAAAAGTTTAATTGAGTTTGTGTGAGTGCTCAGAATCTGCCCTGATGATAACTGATGATGATAATGATTCAAACTGTAGCCTTCAGAGAGAATACCTTCAGACCTCTACAATGGTTCACACAGAACACGTACATTTTTAGAATCCTGTGTATTTAATACTCAGTACTCTATTCACAACTTACAGTTCACACTAGGAGTTTGCTATATTGGTGGACAAGAGCCTATTTCAAAATTCTCTGCTGAATATTCAGTGCTAAAAACCACTCACCATTATTTTGACAGATATCCTTAGATGCTTGGCACTAGTGTTGATAGATGTTCCGAAGAGATCAGTTTCTATGGATGACAAGACAGCTGTAATGCAATGCTATCAACTGCTTTTTGGTCACGGAACAATTCAAAACATCCACTTGAAAGCATTAATGAAACTTGAAGGGAGATAATGAATTATTTGATTGTTAATGCTCAGACGTGCTGTACAGAATGAAAGATTTGCTAGAATAAATCAAATGATTACCGCTGCATTCCATCAACAAATAAGTAAAAATTTCAAACCTTGGCTCAAATGATTGTTTAACGTTACAAATGACTGTGTTAAAGTGAAGTGAAGATGATCATGAGAAACACATTATTCACTTTAGGAATATCAAGTGTTATACTGACTCTTTCATTATGTTAAGCCAGTTAGCCACATCAGTAGTGTTGACAAGAGATAAAAATATATATGTGTTTGTGTGAAGGTTGGTAATGTGACTTGTAAAACCCTTGGTACATGTTCAGAGGTGTCTTGATTGTTTAAACAAAGCACCAATGAAAGCAAAAAGAAATAAAATTTTAAAAGAAGATCTATATGTAAATTAAGATAAATTCTCATCTTGGTTTTCAAATGTTTTTATAAATATCTCTAAAGATTTTCCCTCTGTCTCTAAAACCTCCATTTAAATGACCATGGGTCAACAAAAAGTAAAATTTAATTACCAAATATATCACATTTCTTTAATCAGATAGTGTATTAGTCAGTTCTTTTATCTCTAGATCAAATATCTAAAATATACAGTAAAGGAAAATTAGTATATTGGTTCATTATTTCAGACACTTCAATCATAATCAGTTGATTTCAAGCAAAAGCTTCATGGCAGAAGGATGAGGTGATGGAAAACTGTTCACTTCATGGTATCCAGGAAGCAGAGACATTGACATGAGCCGAGAAGAAAGGGGCCAGGTGCAAGATACACATCTGGCTGAACTACTGTGTTCACATAAGCCCCACCTTTTATAGCTCATTCCCCTATGAACTGACCAATGGACTAACTTGTGGAGGAGATTAATGTCCTTATTGACCAATCACCTCCCACGATTTTCTCAAGCCAGTCAAGTTGACAATTAAGATTAATTAAAGCAAGTCCACCTTTATCAAACTGACACCTAATCATGTCTCTTTAGGCCATATTGAATCTGAAAACATAATAACTAGACCATAGGTCTACTGATAACAATTTAACTGTACTATATTCAAATACAAATGTGCTGATCTGTTAACAGCAGCAACACTTGAAACTTTACCCAAAAAGTTTGAGTCCAATGTTTCCCCAAAGAATGAAGACAAAGTTTAATGGTCTATAAAAAATTATTTGAGCTCTCACCGAAATTATTAATTAAACTCTGCTTACATCATTGTAGACATTCTTTGCTATGTCCAAATTAAATCTTCAAACTTTTCTAAAATTCTCCTGCAGACTAGTTCCAAAGTCTTCTGAATGACAAGTGTATAAACAGTCACAGCAACAAGAAATTCTCCAGTACCAATTTTCTGTACTAGTTGACATTCTTGTCAAATAAGTGTTTTTGGCCAAATATTGGTTGCACACAACTTACAGAAGGAGAGTCTATTTTGATTCATGATCTCAGAGGTTTCAATCTATGACTAACAGACCTCAAGGCAGGAGTAACATGGCGGAAGGGTTGGTGGAGGAAAGCTGTTGGCCTCTTAGCATCAAAGAAACAAAGAATATGGAAACAAGTTAGAAATATAGTTCCCAAAATTTTGCCCCAGTGAACCACCTCCTCCAGCTATGCCCAATTATCTAATAAACTTTCTAGCTACCAGCTTCTTAATTGGTGAACCCAATGCAGCCCAATTGGCTCTCCAGGTATGTTTTAATCCATTTAAATGATCAATCAATAGTAACTGACATAAATATTTATTCTAATTAGGACTTTAAATTATAGGATTAGATATTTAAATTATTTATAACATTTATTTAAGCTTTTAATATGGAGCAGGTATTTTGACAGATGCAGAGATTAGTGGTAGTGAACCTATGACATTCATGTTGGAGCCGGCTACTTGTTATCATTGAAAACTCTGAAAGATTTATTATCACTCACCTAAAGTATCCCATGTATTTCTGTGTCTTCCAGTAGTAGCAAGAATGGACAACTTATTATCTTTCTATAAAGGCACTAATCTTTTCATATAAGGCTCCATCCCTATGACTTTATTTAAAGTTAATTGCAGTACTTACCAAAGACTGCTCCAGTTAATAGCACCACATTGGTGAGTAGGGTGTTGACATGTTGATTTGCATCAGAAGAGATCTGAATGGGCCCGGGGATATAGCTCAGTGGTTCCGGCACCTGTCTTGGAAGTGCAAGGGCCCAGGTTTGATCCCCGGTAACAATACTGGGCATGAAGATTCACCCCAGCAGCAATCAGTACCATATACCACAGTGCCGGGCGTGGTGGCTCACGCCTGTAATCCCAGCACTCAGGAGGCAGAGGCAGGAGGATTGCTGTGATGTGAATTGGAGGCTGAGCTCAGGGCCAACCTGAACTACAAAGCGAGACCCTGTCTCAAAAAAAAACCTTAAAAAAAAAGAAGAGTTCTGAGTGGATTTGAGTGTCAATAATATGCAGGGGAATATCCATATCAAATTTGCACACAGTAGCCTCAGAAAAGTTGTGTTCAGTTTTCATGTCTTTCATCCCCAGTGCTAGCCCATAATATATTTTTAAAAATTCTACAGCGGTAGAAGGTAGAAAGTAACATAAGAAAATAGAAAAGCTAACCATTAACAGACTCAATATATAAAGAAATAAAAACCAGGCTGCATATTAACATATAACTCCAACTTGTGTTTGATGTATTAGACACCAAAACTGAGCTACCAGCCCAGAAAACGAGACTACTTTTGCAGCAACCAAATCTAATTAATATTGTATCCCTGCTTCCAATACGAGTAACTAATAAGAGGCAGATGTGCTGTCCTAAATGAATCACCCCAGATGACCTGAATCTATTAGGTCTTCCTCAATTTTCTTAATGAAAACAACTTGCCACAAGAGTGCCACAAAAGTTTTTTCCTCTTCACCAAACTTCCATATCCTTTCACAAGTTGTTTAACTGTTTAAAAATTATTTTCTACAGCTTCTGAATAAATGATTTTCAGTTATTTGGGCTCATGTAGTCTTTGTTTACTTCTTTCAGATCTATTCTCCATATTTTAGTCTATCAATTAAAAAACAACATGGAGCTTGATGAATATAGAAACTTAATTTTAATTAGATATGTAGTACTGTCTTAAATTCTGGAGAAAATAAAGAAAGAATTTGTGTTTTTGTGTGAGTTAATAATGAGTGAATTACTGAGTCAGAGAATGGATCAAGCTCAAATTGTATAAGGCCATAAAGCAACAAGGAACATTTTTGTATCACGTATTGGGTTTTATATAACATATTTTTTTAAAATTGTACTTCTAAGTTTGCTTTGAGTCTGAGAAGAACTTCGACAATTACTGAACTGATCAGACATTGTAGAAGGAACTAGAGTATTTCTGATTATGCTCATTGTAATTATATCTTGTAGAATTATGACTTTGTCTTTATTTACAGCTAAGTATAGTTTCAGCAGATATATCTGTTTGTCCATTTCAAAAGGGTTTGCGATCATTAATTGAGAAAATATCATCTTGACTGTGTTAAGAAATACTCACGAGACTAATAAAGTACCAGTCAGTGTGTATCCGTATGGGTTTCTGAAAGGAGACTTGGGGTATTACTTATGGTCCCTGGCCACTTCTTTCTGGCACTGTCTCCTCCCTGTGCCACCCAGCCACCATGAATTAAACTATTTTGACCTATCCTCATCTTCCATCTGAAATTTCTGCCTTGGAATCTGTCACTCCAGATTGATTCATTGGAAACCCCAGATCCTGTTACCTCCTTTTAATTTGAAGTTGTTGAGTATTACGTCTCAGCCATAGGAAAGCTGACTAATATAAATCTCTCCATCAGGACCGAATAGAGTGGACTCGAGAATTCGGTCTTCCATGATCTATTCATCTTTCCCAACAAGTTATAGGGTCTTTCTGAGATAAATTTTCTTATAATATAGTTATTTAATGGATAGAATAATATTACTGATAAATCATGAAGATTCAGTGAGATAATTCTGTCGTTATTCTTCTAACACAATTTTCTTAGTATTTGAAATATTGTAGTGGTCATTTTCCACGCCTAAAACAAAATACTCAGCACCTTACACCATAAAGGAAGACATGTTTATTTTGTTTGTGGTTTTCAGTGAGTTCAAACCATTATTGGTTGATTCTATGGCAGAAATAGCATGATAGAGGAGCACTCAAAGCAAACAAACAAACAACTCAAACCATGGAATCCAGGAAGCAAAGAGGAGGAGGTGGTGACAAGCGGATACTCTTCCAGGTTATCCACCTCCTCAAAGTACGACTTACAGTAGTCTATACATTCAAGTATAAAATCATCAGGGGATTAATCCATGGATGCGGTGCTTCTACCATCTAGTCAACTTTCAAACATAAGGTACTTTTGGAGACATTTGAGATATAAACCATAGTAAATACTAATAAGTCAAGCTTCATCATTTTATATCATGAGATTTTAAATATAAGTAAAAATTGCTTTTGAGATTTTTTTATTAGCAAATCACTTAGAGTATATAATGGTTCTGCTAGTTCTGGGCTTGACAGTCTCCATCTGAGTTTAAATTCATATGAAATCTCATACTCATTTGTGATTTGAAGAGGAAAATGAAAAAGTCAAAAGACTTCAAATTCATAGTGTGCCTTGGGGCAAAGACAGAACTTAATTCAACTAGACCTATATAGACAAAGCTAGAAATTGACATTGTGCTTTTATAAAAGTACATTAAATTTTCTTACAAAAGCATAAATGTTCCAACCAGGGAAATAAATCTCATCTATTTGAGACTATGCAGGAATTGTGGAAAATGAGTGATGAGCTGACACAATGGAACAGGTTTATCTGGTTTTCAGATTTACATGACATATTTAAATATATATTTCATTTCAGTGCTTCCTTCTGAGTATGTGTATTAATATCTGAATATAAACTCTTTTTTTAGTAAAAAGAGCATATTCAGATTGAAAAACTTGAAGAAGCTGAAGAAATCATTTAAATAAATTAAATCATGGTAGTTTCTTGATTAAATAATAGAATGAGGTGACAATATTACAACTACCTCTTTGGGAAACTTGCATTCTTAGTCTTATAATACAATGATATCTAGAATAAAGGGGTTTTAAATGGCATAAAGAACTGTTCTGAGACCAGCATGCTAAATAATCTACTTTTATTAATCATTTCTTCCTTATCAATCATGAAAGTAGAAACCGTATACTTGAGGAAAAATTAGTCCATCATTTCTTTGGGATGATTAGTGCACTATTGGTTGCAAACACTAGAGACCTAAAGTTATTGGCAGATACACCCATGCTCACCATCTTTTCACTGGTTCCTCTGTGTTGCTTTTTGATCTCTCTCCTGTACATACACAATTCAGTTTCCAGATTCACTCTCAATTCTTCTCTGATTTGTTAAATCAAGTGAACTATTTATCAGTGAGTTCCTGAGGCACTGTGACCACTAAACTGTGTGAGGTTTTCCTGGTGAAATACTCTTTCCTTTTCCTGAGTCCAGTTTAATTGAATACAGGAAGTCCAAATCCTATCAGCAATCCTTTTGTAGTATGCAAACTGCATGAGAATGCTTTAAGCTACTTCCTAAATTGTATCTCTTTAAGTAGATTGTTTCCTGGAGACTTCATTTTCTTCCCAGAGAGAATTTGTTCCTCCATTATGTATACAGATAAGGTAAAATTTGATTATTGAGGAAAATATCATGTGTCTTTACAGAACAAACTTTTCCAGTTGATACACTTTTTACTTGGAGATGTGAAATATGATGGATTTCACAAGAAAATAAATGTTATAGGAGGAAACATCACCAGTTACAAGCACTTGCGTCTTCACTTTCACTGCAGTAATGTGATTGCATTTATTTATCTTAGCAAATATTTGTTGAAATTTATGAAATACTATGAAGGCAATATGAAATAAAACAACTATAATCTGGGCCGGGGAGT
Source organism: Petromus typicus (assembly GCA_004026965.1). Lineage (NCBI taxonomy): Eukaryota > Metazoa > Chordata > Mammalia > Rodentia > Petromuridae > Petromus > Petromus typicus. The sequence goes on along the minus strand of PVIR01018432.1, from coordinate 25,715 downwards.
TAGATCAGTGGTTCCAATGCCTGTCTTGCAAGTGCAAGGACCCGGGTTCGATTCCCCAGCAACCACATACAATACTGGGCACGGAGACTCACACCCAGCAGCAACTAGTACCACATAACACAGTGCCAGGTGTGGTGGCTCACACCTGTAATCCCAGCACTCAGGAGGCAGAGGCAAGAGGACTGCTGTGATGTGAGTTTGAGGCTGAGCTCAGGGCCAGCCTGAACTACAAAGCGAGACCCTGTCTCAAAGCAAACAAACAAACAAACAAAAAACTATAATCTGATACCTACAGTCAAAAACATAGTTCATTGATCACATTAGTAATTGTTCCTTCAACATCATTTTTTTGTATGAGGAACTGAACTAATAACCTTAAACTTGCAAGACAAGTGTCAGAACCACTGAGCTAAATCCCTGGCCCTCAACATAAAGTTCTAAAAACAAAACCAGAGATTAAGTGAATTATTATTTATTAAATCAGTATATGATTTAACGGATGCTTACCACAGAATTTAAAAAATAACTCTCTATTGAACTATTTTAAGTGACACATTTTTTCATGTATTTGTCATTCATTCATGAATTATATATATATATTTGAGGGCCCACTAGGTGCCATGTTGTGTTTTAAGAATGACAATTATAGAAGAAAGTAGACATTTGTTTCTTCATGAGAGGGAATGAGTTCACACGAAAATAGTTTGAGTTCACTTTTTTAACATCATAAATTACTAGATTTTTATAGATTGTAATTAAACTTCAGGATAATTGCAATTCTTCATTTTACTTTTCAAAAAGTGGGCTTTTGAGATTGCATTTTATTATAACAGAGAAAAGAAAAAAGTATTTGCAAGGTACATAAGGGAGAATGGAAATAGAGGTGTAGGAGTCAGCAAGACACGCTACTTCCTGCTAATGATGCCAAAACAAAGAGAAATAATTGAGGCATTAATTGGACAGATTTTTTAAAATGAAAATTTACATTAGTTTTACATTGTTTTTATGCATCATACATTTTACACATATATATGTGTGGATTTTGAAACTTTATTTTGAACAGGTAAATTTTCACCTTACTCAAACAGATACATTTTTAAAAGTCTGATTTCAATGAGAAACAGTGAGAAAAATTCTTTGCAAAACAAAAACAAAAACAAAACTGTTCTCTCTCATCTTTTCCAGGTCCCTAAATTTGGGTTTAAATACTAGGTTCAGTTATTTTCTTTCTTTTTTTTCTGTTCTTTTCTTTTTCTTTTTCTTTTTTATTATTTTTAGTTTTTTTGAGACAGGGTCTTGCTTTGTAGTTCAGGCTGGTCTTGAACTCAGCTTTGAGCTCACAGCAATCCTTCTGCCTCTGTCTCCTCAGTGCTGGGGTTACAGGTGTGAGTCACCATGCCCAGCACTGTAGTATGTAGTACTGATTGCTGATGGGCATGAGTCTGCATGCCCAGCATTGATGTATGTGGTTACCAGGGATCAAATCCGGGCCTTTGCCCTTGCGAGGCAGGCGGCAGGTGCCAGAACCGTTGAGCTAAATCCCCAGCCCTCATTTTCTTGTCTTTTCTCTTGGACTTGATGCATTTAGTGCCAAAGTCCTATTTCTGGATGCTATTCAACTTTGTAAAAGCCTTTCCTTACCAAACTTCTACTCCCCTTGGAAGTAAGATGAGTTAATTAAGATCATTTCTATTTCATTGTCTGCTCTGAAATTTCTTTTCTTCACAATAGAATAAAAAATCACTTCTTGAGAATATAAGTTCTCAGTATCTAGATTTATTTCAGTTATACAGTATTACCCTACTTCATGTGATCTTTGTGTTTGCTCAATTTTTCTTACCAAGAAGCTGTATTTTTTACCTTAGGATATTTGATTGAAAATTGCTTTCTATTTTGCAGTGATTTCTTAGCCAACTTCTTATTTTCTCAATAGCACCCCTGGAAACAGGATAGAAATTGGATTGACAGGTATTCTTTTTCAAGAATTTTCCCCTCTTCATTTAAAAGCACACAATATAAATGTGGAAGTACTTGAACAGCAAGAAATATGTCTAATTAAGCAATTCTCATCATAGCAGAAATAAGTAATGATGTGCTTGCTGTGAGTATAGGCTTAATGTAGAACTCATATTACATGATTAGATTTATTTTTCAGATAAAAATAATAAAACTTTTATATAATATACAATTATATACATTACATATATACATATATATTCCACTAAAATGTATACATCAGAAAAAGAATAACTTGTACAAATATTTTAATACTGAACATATTGCTGCTGAAGTACATATATACTTTAAAATATAAATAAGGTCAGAGGACTGCTGTTTCTTTACCAATAATTATCTTTGTAGTTCAGATTCCTATAGAATGTAAAGAATGGGCCAGGGATTTGATTCAGTGGTGCCAGCGCCTGTCTTGCAAGCACAAGGACCTGGGTTCGATCCCCGGTAGCCACATACCATACTGGGTGTGGAGACTCACCCAGCAGCAACCAGTACCACATACCACAGTGCTGGGCGTGGTGGCTCACGCCTGTAATTCCAGCACTCAGGAGGCAGAGGCAGGAGGATTGCTGTGATGTGAGTTTGAGGCTGAGCTCAGGGCCAGCCTGAACTACAAAAGCGAGACCCTGTCTCAAAACAACAACAACAACAACAACAACAACAACAACAACAACAACATTCCTGTAGAACGTTAACAGATAATAACTGTAAAATTTTCTCATGCAAATTTGAAATCAAAGTACTTCAGCATAACAATAAAGATGATATCATTATATTAAAACCGTGAAGATTTTTTAAAAAGTCTTTCTTTGAAATATCTTTACATTTCCATTTTAGTATAAAATAACTTTTCATCCATTACTTTCATCCAGTGTGTCTTACTGATTTTTTTTTTCTGGGTTGAAATATATGACAATGATTTTTTTTTTCTTTTTTTTTTAGTTTTTTTTGAGATAGGGTCTCACTTAGTGGTTCAGGCTGGCCCTGAGCTCAGCCTCAAACTCACATCACAGCAATCCTCCTGTCTCTGCTTCCCGAGTGCTGGGATGACAGGCATGAGCCACCACGCCTGGCACTGTGGTATGTGGTACTGGTTGCTGCTGGGGTGAGTCTCCACACTCATTATAGGTATGTGGTTACCGGGGATCGAACCTGGGTCCTTGCGCTTGCAAGACGGGTGCCGGAACCACTGAGCTAACTCCCTGGCCCACAAAAATGATGATTTAAAGGAGGCTGTTTATTTGGCCAGTGGATTTTCTATGACCAGATCCAGAGTCAGCCCCAAGCCAGAGGGGCATGGTGCAAGGACCTGTACCACAGAAAGCTGCACCCCTTACAGTGGCCAGGGAGCAGAAGGACTAGGCAGCACAGGGAGGGAGACGGAACTTTGTGGACGATCTTCTCAGTCACTCACCACTAGCTAACCCTTATTTCTAACGGAAAGTCAGCTATAGGATCCTTGTAATCCAATCACCTTCCATACAAATTAGAATTATAACGAGCATTTCAAGTAGAAGTTTTACCACCCTCAGAGCCCTCCTAGCACGCTTCCGAATGAAGCTTGGGAGTGAGCCTGAAGACACTGATAGGGGACCACCTTCAGTGGGAGGCTTCACAGCCCACTCATGACTTACTCCTCTGCTCTTCTGTTCTCATGACCACCAACATGGTTTGTCAGGTTCCTCCAGCTAACCATACAAATGGGGGTGATTTAGAGTCACACTTTTGTATAAAGCTTGATGAGCATGTTAATATTTTCAGTTATTGAGATGTTGACTTTCGCCACCTAATACAAATGCTTTGTCTGACGTAAGTATTCATGAAGTTAGGATATTTGAAATATGCTTACTGATGTCACCAAGCTAATTCACTTTAGAACATAGTCAAAATCTTGTGGAGCTTGTTTTTTAAACAGGATTTGAACAACACCAAGGCATAGAATATATTATATCTTGTTTAAAAGACTGTATATGCTAGTATGAACTAGAAAAATGCAATTTTATGTTTTAAGGTTATTAAATGTGATCTTCACTACAAAATCCATCATTTTCTATGACTCAGTATGTCATGTATCACAACTGTATGCAGGTTTACATTGGTGAAGTAAGTGGATGCACATATGCACGTATAACCTTAGTCTTTCTGATGAAGAGAGACTTAATGTGAAGGGGGAATATATTTTCCCCCTGATCTGACCCCAAGCCAAGGCATCAGACCATGGGAGCAGCAGAAGAAAAGAGCAATTTCAGAATGTAACTTTGGAATATCACCAAGTTATAGATGGTTTAGCTTTCCACCGGTGGCAGAGAGAGTGAAAGGAAAAATAATCAAATTGTAGTCCACTTGAAGTTAGCCCCAAGGAAGCCTGAGGCAGTTGTCAGAAACACAGTGACAGACCCGTTTGTGGACAGAAAACAACGAATCTTGAGACTAAGGCAGGATTTCTCAATTTCAATGCCACTGGCATCTTAAGACAATTAATTCTTTGGTGCACGGAGATGCTCTCTGCAATGGAAGATGTTTTATAATGTTCCTTACCACCATCTCCTGTATGACAGCACTACCCCTTAGATCCAGCAACTAAAAATATCACTAAACTTTACCAAATACCATTGGGGAAGAGTAAATGAGGGAGGAGAGTTTAACTTCAACCCACGGGTTGTGAGCATAAGTAGAAAATTCATACTTGAGAAAGAAGGAAGGAAAAAATGTCTGCTCAGAAGTAAAAACACACAAGCACAAAAGCAAGGAATTAATACAAAGATAGTGAGTCATGGAAACATTAGAGTGTTTGGCAGAAATAACTAGAGAATAGGATACAAGATTCATTTTTATTCACCAACAGACAAACTCAGAGCCACAAGTCTACTACACTGACAGGAAACAAGAAATTAAGGTAGAAATTAACGAAGTGCAGGTGTCAACTTCAGTTCGCATGATTCAGCTAGATCAATACAGAAACACGGGGGTGGAATTTGAATAGATCTTTGCCTACATACCAGGCTTTCAGTACTTTGGCTGACTTTAGTCAGCTACTATGTTTCAGGAAAAATCAAACCAAAGCTTCATTTAGTTAGAGCAAGGAAGTGTGTATGCCAAAGAAAGAAGAGGGTTGGAGGCCTCTCCCAAGACAATCCTTGCATCACCATGGTGGGGCCCACATGTCCGGAAGTTTCTATTTTGAAGTCATGACAACTCTTTAGATACCACTCCCTTGACAAGGCTTCTATCAGCAGCTGCAAATATCACTAATTTATTTTTTTCTCTTTTGCTTTCTCTCTGCTGCTGTTATCCATGGACACAGACGTACAAGAGATAGATGAGGCTACTTGGATCTCAGTGCATCTCCTCTGCACAGAGACAGCCGCATTCAAAGGAATCCTGTACCCTGAACTTAGCATGTTGTCCACCCTCCCCATTGCCTGAAACTTTACTCTACCCCACTATTTTCAAATAGAGAAAACTCAGTAATTGGAACTGTACGTATCTTCTAGATTATTGGTATTAATGAAATGTCTTATAGATAAATAATCACACTGAATCTGACTACAATAGTTACACTGTCACACTAAAAAAATAATACTTGACATAAACAACTGGAAAGAAGGAAAGATCTGTTATGGGTCATGGTTTCAGACGTTTTGTCCATGGCCTCTTGGCTTCTTTTCTGGGGACAAGGCCAGACATTACAGTGCAGAGAGCATGGTAGGGAAAGCTGTTCAACTAAAGACAGAATAAAGAGAAAGAAAAAAGAGAGAGATAAAAAGAAATGGCCTCAGTGACTGCCAGTGCTCTGCAGGGCATGAGCTTCCAGACATCCCGAAGTTCCTGCCATCTCTCAGGTGCCCACAGCCCAGGAACCACGCCTTCAGCCCATGAACCTTTAAAAGCTTCTCTCACACAAACCTTTATGACAAATTAGGCTTTAATTATCTCTATGTCTTTATGATTCACATCAGCTCTGTCGTTTTGGTATTATCATCCTCATTTCACAGTTGAAGGATTTGAGCTTATGGAAATAGACTGTCTCTTTTAAATCACAGAGCTCATATATATCTTTAGATCTGCCCTCCAGTTTATGCCCATCTCATCCAAGGATTGCACTTTCTTTTGCTATATTTGCTTCTACCATCAAGAATCATCAGAGAGGTTGTCAAAACTTACTCAGAATCACATTATGTCTAATACCACACGTACCTGAGATGCGCTCCCCATTTCTGATTCAGTGGAGCCTGGATGGATCCAAGAATTTCCATTTCTATCAAATCTCAAAGTAATTTTGATTGTGTTGCATGAAGGTTGTGCTCAGTAATTTTTTATCTAATAAATAAATAATTTAGCTTTGAAAATATATTGTGAAATAGAAAATGCTCAAAGTAAAATAGGGTGAAGGGGGAAATAATGAGATTATAACAAAAAAGTAAGGAAACAAATTTTATGTATGGGGGAGCGGTAGGGTGGGTAGGGTTATGGGAAAAAATGAGAATTAAGTGTGTCTTATACTGGTACAAATCCCCATTATGGAGTGCAATCATGATGCGTTTATGTAATGTACCAATAAAGATTTAAAAAAAAAAGAAAATATCCTTGAAGGAGAAATAAAATATCTTATAAGATTGTGCATGGAGAAAGGATAAAGATGGCAAAGGATTTAGCTTAAGTAGTATGGAGCCTACCTTGAAGCACCAGGGCCCAAGTTTCCCTGATACAGAAAAAAAAAAAAAAAAAAAAAAAAAAAAAAAAAAAAAAAAAAAAAAAAAAAAAAAAAAAA
>PVIR01018432.1:0-18831 GCA_004026965.1 Petromus typicus | reverse complement strand
TATTTTTGTCTTTTTCTTTGTTTGGATATGCTATGTTATTTTGTCTGTCATTTAATTATTAACTCATTAATTAAGGGATGTATATGCTTATGTCAATACTTACACTAAATATCACATATATTAATAAGTACTGATTTCACCTTCTTTCTCATATATATAAAACATACTTATTTTTATGCATCACAAATTCAGAATCTATTACAGTTGTATATATGATTGTTTTACCTTCCTGCTAGTTAGATCTTTTTATCATTGATGCATAATTATCTCAATGGAAAATTTTATTTTCATGAAATATATTTAATGAAAATTATCATGCTGGCTTTCTTTTGGTCTTTGTATTTCCATATCTATATCTATATATATTTCAATATATAATTACAGATATAGGCATAACATGTACAATTACAGAAACATTCTTATATATCTATACAGAAAGAGGTGTTTCTATCTCAGAAATGTTCCTTTTACACATACCTACTCAGCAGATATGCAGCACTAGTCTGTCAATATTTGATAAATGTAGAATAATACTTCTTAACTGTTGCCCTACAACACATGTAGGGCATTACTTTAACATTTATGATATTTTAAAAATGTCTTACACCCCCGGAATCCCCTACACTTCAGATTTCACGTGCTAATCCACTTTGCCTTACACAACGCTGGCCTCACTCCGGGTCCGGCTGCCCAGAGCTTTCATGTTTCTTTCTCATGTCTGCACTGCTTCATACCCTTTCCTCAACTTTTCCTGAACCTTCCTACCTTGAACAAGTGTCATTTCTGAATAAGGGCTACCATCCTCGCTGTGTTGAAACTTTACTCCCTTGCCTGTCAAACTCAATAACTGTTACCTGCTCTGTATCTCAAACTATCACACTCTGATGTGTGTTATCATTCACTATTAAAAGTCTATTTTTGCTCTGGTAAAATCCAACTTCCTTGGCTAAAAACGTGGAGTTTTGCACAATACAATTTTCTTAATGGAAATCTTTTCCTCAGGAAACTAGCAAAGATATACCGTATGTATTTGGAAGTGACTAGGCTATTCTGTGTAAAGTGGACAAGAGAGAAAGAGAGAGAGAGAGAGACAGAGAGAGACAGAGAGACAGATAGAGATAGAGACAGACACAGAGACGGAGACAGAGAGAGAGACAGAGACAGAGACAGAGAGACAGAGAGAGAATCAGACCAAATGATTAAAGGTAAGAGCATGTAGCACATTAGATACCCTCTTCCAGCAACTACTTTTCCTTCTTTGCTCATGGAATTTGTCAAAGAATAGATAACTTTCAAAAAGAAAAATTCCTTTCTCAAAGTAATTATTTTCTCATTTCTTGGAAATCCCCGAGGATGACAGTCAGAACCAAGCACCAGGGGACGCTCTCTTTGCCCGTATAGTAATTGATTTAGACTACCGTTCAGCAATTATCTTTCGTCCGTGCTTTTCTCCCTCTGGTGACACGCGATCCTTTTGAAATACCTTGAAGTATTTTAAGAATGTCATCTCTCGGGCCTTTCTTTATTACAGAAAACTTCATAACTTAAATTGTGTCAGTGGTGAAGTGTCTGTGCCTGCAGTTGAGAGGTTTGGGTGTCATAAGGAGGCCAGGGTAAGAAGAGCAGCTGACGCAATGATACAAACATGACCGGCGCACATTTTTTCCGACTTCATAGGAAAATATATTAGTATTTGTTTTTGTTCTGAAAGACAGTCCACAAAATTTTAGGAGCTGTGAATTTATTTGTCTGGTAGTTTAGTAGCATTTAAACTGGACGATAAAATGTGAAGTTTTCCTTTAAAGGTTTCTTGAAGGGAAATTCTAAGACTAAACTATTTTGAATACATATATGTTAATATATATATTAATATCTATTTATATTCGTAATATTTTACCTTTTATGTTATTTCAGTAGAATGATATAGACTGTATTTTCTTTTCAATAGCTCAAAAACTGTGTGCTTGTGAATGCATGTTGCCTCAAAAGTCTTATTTCAATATGTGATATCTGTTTGAAGCATTTTTGTTTTCAGATATGCAAACACTTCGCCATAGGACAAACATTTTAAATTATCACCTGAGCTTATATAAATATAGTATTGTATTTATTTTTAATAATCTAGCAATATGTATTATAAGTAAAAGTAGTTAAAAAGACATACACTGCGAATCCAGTTGAGTTGAACTCCTTTTGTTTATATATAAATGAGGTCTATGCTTTTATCAGCAAACAATTTTGACTTAAAACGTTATTCATGTGAAAAAGGGATTTGAAAAGTATAAAATTTAAAATATTTGAAGTTTGGTAACCAATTTTTAAAATACTGTTTTTGCTGGAATGTGATGATTGGGACAATAGTGATATTTTTACAACAAAAATAGCTAAACTTACCATAAACTTAAAACTGGAAAAAGTAAGTGGAGAATTCTGAACTTGCATTTTATTCCCCCATATATATATGGGGGAATACATATACACATACATATATAGAGGTGTATATATATATTTTGAAACAGGGTCTTGCTTTGTAGTTCAGGCTGGCTCTGCTATGTCCCCAGGCAAGCCTTGAACTCATAGCCTCCTGCTTCTGCCTCCCAAGTTCTGGAATTACAGGAATGAGACACCACAGTCAGAATTTCCTCCTTATGTTTTTTTTCACATTTGAAGTTTTAACTTCATTTATAATTTTTATATTGTAATAACTTAAAAATTAATATAATTATTTTAAATCAGTTCTATATTCTTTTAATAAAATATGAATAATATATGCCATATTTACATTACTTACAGTGTTTTGTCTTTAAGGATGTGTATCCTTTGTAAAGTATTTAATATCACTGATAGTTTTACCTTATCATTATGTTTTTTAGTTTGAGTAAGTTCATTTACTTTTTATCCTAGGCCATGTCTCACAAATATGTATTTGCTATTTGCTCACCTTCTGTTGGTCTAAGAATGACTATATTTTTTCATTTTAATGGATAACTTTGCCAGGTTCAGTATCCTTAATTAGTGTGGGCATGTTTGTCTCATTTATTTGTCCTTAAGTACTGTGAAACTCGTTACCTTTTCTCTTTGTACCCCAAATTTCCTTAATAAGTCTGCTGTGAGATAGATTTGGACTCTCTTCCAGTTTGTTTATTTTTTTCTTTTGGGCTTGAGAATCATCTCTTTATCATTTATCTTTCAGATCTTCCTTGTAATATAATTTGGGGAAGACATATTTGAGTTAAATTTGATGGCTGGTCTTCCTGATCTGACTATTAAAATTAAGCTTGGAAAGTTTTGATATTGCTGAATGAGAACTCTCAAGTACCTATGAACATTCACAACCAGAATATCTGTTCTTGTTATTTTCTCACAGTTCATGTAATGGGCCTTCACTTCTCTTTATTCATTTTTTCTTCTTCTTTATATTTTCGATGAACCTGTCTTCAAAGTCTTTAGTTGTTTTCACTCCTGCTGCAGTGGAAGATGCTCCAAGCCCACATTTGCCACACTCAACTGTGCTTCCCTGCAACGATTTCTACAGTGAAATGTAATCCCAGCCTCGGTTGGTCTCCAGTCCACTACTGGTGCCAATTGGACTTGTCCCAAAGGAAAATTTCACTCAACCTTATATTTTCAGGATGAACCTGTAAAACATCATATTAAGTGAAATAAACCAGTTACACAAACCTAAATATGTTATGGTATCTCTTAGTTGAGTAAAGAGAAACACAAGAAAAGTATAGCAAAGGCTGGATAGAAAGAGACAAGAGGGTGGATCTCTTGCAAGTGGGAAGGGATCTAAGACATTGACGTTGAAGGGTGAGAGGGGGATGGAAATAAGGACAATAAAGATATACTTTACATGGAAATTGAATAACCACAAGGAATATACACATTCTATGTCATGAACAAGAACTAACATTAATAATGTCAACAAGAATGAAAAAAGACACAGCACCAGCCTCAGATGAAAGCATATCTGCTATGAAATGCCTCCTGCTGAAGTAACCTTGTAGTCTAAGACTGCTGCAATCAACCACAGACTGATGCTCTGAAGTCCAATAGACAGAGACTAAATATCTCCCCTTGGTGCCTGGCTGTTCCACATACAAGTCAAGGAATAGAGACCATACCTCTGCTGAATGTTAGGTCACACAATCCCAACACTGAATTTCCACAGAAAATCCTTGCCTTACTACTCTGTTCTAACCACAGTGGCTCTTCTATCTTGCACTGCTAAAGGTTGGAGCAGTTGGTGCCGGCAGACCTTTGACCCACAAAGCCAAGACTAATCAGGGTTGGACATGAATCTTACAGCCACACGTACCTGAATGGAATCCGGTTATACAATGTCAGACAACAGAGTTGGCATCGATATTTGCTGAACCATGAATATGTCCATCTGGTAGATATTCCCACCTATTGCTGGCTCATGTCTAGAGTGCCATTTATGAACATTGCATGAGGATTTTTGTGCCACTTAATGTTGAGTTATAAATGATGAATATATTCTTTTTGCTGTCAAAGCTGATGATGGGGAGACTGTATTTCAGTCTTTCAGACAGAGATCTATGGTCAGTTGTCGCTGTTTCAGAAATAGTTTTGTTCCAAATGTGTAGTTCATGTATTGTCAGCACATGCTAAGAAACTAGAATGGTCTGATGTGTTCAGAAGACCCTGAGGATAAGGAGACTGGCAAAGGTTTGCTTCAAGGCAGGCAGTGATTCAGGCTCCACTAAGGGTCTCTGTCACCAGCATGTAGGTCTCTTCGCGATCCCGAGGCAGGATAGGAAGCTTTGTCTCTGACTTCTGCCCCTGGTAAATGGCCTTTGTTTTCTGTCTGATTCTGATTGTCGTTGCAGCAAACCCAGGCCCAGCACTTAGTTCCCACCAAAGCACGCGTCTTTTTGCAAGGAGGCCCACAGTGGGTGGAGTCTGGCTGTCTCCTCTAGCGCTGATTGGGTGGAATGCAGAGGCAGTTTCTTTGGCACCTGGCTGCCCCAATTCCGCTGGTTCAGTTCTGGGGAATGACTGGCCCAGGGGAAGAGGACAAGGAACATTTTCAAGCACTGAGTAGCAAGTGCAAAGATGACGCTTCATTGTCTCTTTCCTACAGTAAAAGCCATCTACTTCCTCCTCCTGCTGCAGGAGAGGTGGCATGGGTGGGTCTTTTCTTCCTGCCTTCCAACGTGAACCTTTCTTTTTTATTTTACTAAATCCAAACACTGCATTCTCTCATCCGGGTTTTTTTTAGGTCTTGTGATGTTACACAGAGGCTTAAGTGGCTTTCTCAATTTTGTGTGAACGTGAAGACCAGAGTATCAGTAGGTGTTTGCTCCCCATCGGCCCCTGCCTCCCTGAAAGTGTTGTTACTTTGTTAATTGAATGATTAATTTTAAGGCTTTGATGGGATATGAAATTATCTTACCAAACTTTGCACGTATTTTTAAAACTATTGCTGTGAAAGGCACTGAAAATTTAGCTTCTCTTTCCATCTCACAATATATTCGGTAAGACTCAATATCAGGATAGGACTATGGCTAGATGAAGAAACTTTTTTTTATCCACAATTTGTTTTTGCTCTTTGAGTAGGAAGAACCATAGCAACAAATCCTAAAGCACTTCTGTGCAGTGATTCAGCCTTGAAATGATAATTTTGTATACAGTTGTATTGGTAAGATGTTATTGTCATTTTAAATTTATTGATACATTTTGGTGCACAATATGATGACATTCATCACTGGCATCTTGTACATCACATGACATATCTTGTTCTTATTTTTTCCCCATTCTTCCGCCTTCCCCTCAACTCTATGACTCCTTCCCATTTAAAAAGAAGTTGTTTTCACTTTTGCCTACTTTTCTCCTATTTTTTCTTTCCTTTCTCCCACCTCCCCTCTATTTCTCCCTTGAACATTTTCTTCCTAATTCATAGTATCTATTAAACATTATAATTATCATTTGTACTTTCAGTTTCTCACACCAGATACATTATTTGGTACTTACCCAATTGTGTCCTATTTATTTCCCTTCAAAGTATAATCTCAACGTGCATCCACTTAGCTATAAATATCTTAAATTATCATTTTAAATAGCTGAGTAATGCTCCACTTTTTAAAAAAATAACCTCCCTTATCCAGTCATCTGTTGCTGGGTGTTTGGGTTGCTTCCATCACTTAAGTCTTGCAGACTGCCGCTCTAAAGATGGGGACACATATCGCTGTAGGATGATGCTTTTATTTTTTTTAATGGCAATATGACAGGTGTCAATATCCTTGCATCTTTCAACTATTTCATATGGACTAGTCTCTGCCTTTTTCCCATGATAAATGACTGTTTTTGATATACTATATATTAAGAAAGGGTTTTATCACTTATGAGTCAGAAAATTATACATGTGTTCTAAATATTTCTGAATAAGTTAAATGTAATTGTGCATTCAAAAACAATTGTGACAGTTTTACACTGTGGCTCAATTTTGGTTCAAATCTTGATTTATCACTGTATTACCATAAACATTTAAGTCAATTCAAGTTTTACAATAGTCTTGTCACCTCAAGAACTTTCATTGAGTCAGAGAGAATATATAAAATCCCATAAAAGCCCTCAGTACATCAGATATTTTGCATCTATGAAAGCTATCATACAGACAGGACAGTGAAGGAAAACTGAAGATGAGCGAAGTTTCCTAATTTCTAGGTGAGAATAAATTAAACTGGTATCATTCTATGACCAGTGTTTAGTAATAATGGAAACAAATCACTACATTGAAGAGTTTTTGAATCATTCAGATCACCCTAAACGTCTGTGGATGTGACTCTAGGAGAACATAATGCATTCTCATTGCAGGAAGAACTTATGAGAGAAACTCAATATTCACTTTAAGAGACAGGAATGAAATACCACTTGGAAAATATAAATCAGAGGCCGTGTTTCCAGGGATCTATGTTTTAGTTGAGTTAGGATGTTCTGTAGCTGATTCAATAGAAGTGAGAAAAGAAAGTGATAAATTTTGAGACATATTTGCAGCCTTATCAGATATTAGAATATCCAGCTCTCATTCATTGTAATGATAACTGGATATAATAAAACACAACATTTCATCTGAAAATAATATGATGGGAGCCTCACATCTGAATTCTGTGAGAAAATTCCTGGCAGGAGAGGCATCACTGAACAAAAAATGTGCTATCCTGAACTCTTTTTGTCCTTATTGCTATGCAGGATAATGGAGCTGGCAGCTAAAAACGAATGCAAGCTGATTGGCTTTCCTTTCTCCTGCAGCAATTTTTGCTTCAGGGCATTATTATTTACCTTGAGACTTGGTTTCTAAATATTCTCCTGTTTGCAAAATGCTACTTTGAAAAAAAATTCACTTGCCTTATCAGGTGACATTTTTAATTCAACATTATTATATAGAAATTACACATTCATTACATGATTTAGACAGGTGCTCTATTTTCCATGTTTTAACCTATGAAATAATGTAGTAAATTTATTTTTAATGCATTAGGTTTAAATTATCTTTTCCAATAGGAAAGGTGTTCTTGTATTTTCCCTGTGAATTTTTGTAACTGTCTTTGCAGAAACCCGATATTTAAATGTCTTGGAAGTTGTTTTGTAAGTCTGGTCACACAACCTGTCCCTGACTTGGTGTCCTCTTAGACATGAGAGATTAAAAATAATCTCTTGGGAACATCCTTATTAGAAGATGTTGTGGGCCAGCTGAGCCCAGAAGACACTCTTCAATGACCCTCCTGTTCCACACTGACACTTGTTGCTCTGTGAGGAAAGATATGATTGTATAGTTAGCTTAGCTCGCTCCAGGCTGTGTTGGATGGTGCTGGAATGAGGCATTCCTTTGCGCATATACCCTAGATAACCAGGCCTGAAAAAGTAGTTTGCCTTTAGTCCTCAAAGACTTCTGCTTCTCCATGCTTCTGCTCCTCTCTGCTTTTCTTTCTTGCAGTTCTTCTGGATTCAAAGCACTCTGGACATAGTGAGAAGAAACTACATAAATATGGTAAGTATATAGTTAACCCTGATATGACATAAGTCAAACTGTCTATATGTACAATTTTATTTATTTATTTTTAATCTTTATTGGTACATTACATATATGCATCATGTTTTAACAATGCCCAGGAACTCTGAAGAAAGAAAGAAAATGATCGACATCCTAATTTTCTTGTCTGTTTTCTGTGTTCAGTTGTGGGATATAATTACCAAAACCAAGGGTAATAAGATCTTCTAAGAAAAAGTAAAACTATTAAAAAAAAATTTTTACTTTCTTGTGTTTTTATTATTTAGTACTCACTTCCCTTTATGAAGGATATTACAATAAGTGGTAGAAATTATTAAATAATTTAAAATATTGTGCAGTTGTCTCATAAAGTATACTTTAAGAATAAATGAAAGATATAAAGAATAGGATGTGGTATCTGGCAGAACACTTACAGTAAGTCAGGGAGAAATGATAGGAGGATAAAACTGGGAAATTCAACTTATCTTGTTAAATAGGAACCATTATTGTGTTTTACTTATAAGTAATTTTTAACCATAGAGAACACCAACTTATGTGCTCTTAATGGTAGAATAACCTTGACACAGTACTTTGTTATTTGGGGTAGTTGCACAGTATTCCTGAGTGCCACCTTCATCAATATTAGGAAATAGACATAACAAATGATCAAATATAGTTAGTTTGGAATTTAAATGAGATAACACATGTGTACTTCCTTTCATTATTGGCTCAATAAATATAGTTTTTCTTCTTCAAACATTTCAACTGAGTATATATTATATTGATCTACTATCCTCAGCTTATATAAGACAGAAAGAGGAGAGAGAGAGAGAGAGAGAGAGAGAGAGAGAGAGATGGAGGGAGGGAGGTGTCAGACAAATAAATTGGCTTTTTGTCTCTATGTTTTGCACATACTGTTATTGGCCAAAATCTCATATCAGGTTAGTTTTCTTTTCAATTACTAGTTCCTTCCTGCCCTTGCACCATTTTAACATATGGCTGTATAGTTTGAGGAACTATGGGAAAAAAGAAAACATAGGAAGGATTTTTCATGAATAGAATGTGATATTCATTTTCTTGCATTTTTTAAAACAGTTAATTTTCTTCTTTTGTGACACAGCATCACAACAGAGAAGCCGTGGACACTTTAGTGGGAATCTCAGGCTTAGCTGGTCATGAAAGTTCCTATCATGATCCCCTCTTATCTAATACTTTACTGTTTCATATCCTTGGGGCAAATGATGTTTGTGATATCTGGAAAAAAGTTAAGTTGTTGTCTGCATCCTGGAGGAATATAAGATCCACAATGAACCCTGGACATTTTAATTTCAGAGGTGATCACAAGCAGTTAACTTGTCATTAATGCTCATATATAAATATGATAAAAGGAGGCCAGTGAGGAAAGGACACAAGATTGAGTAGGTTCTGTATTAAAAGCACCTGAAAACACATATGAATATCTAATTTAGAAACTGGCTAACACTCTCATTATCATGTCAGTGTCATGAAGGCAGACAGTGAAAGAGCTCACTGCACTGCCCTGTGGACATGCCAAGCATTCAGCCATGCCAATTTTGAATGCACACAACTGATTCTTGGACGGTAATGGGAAAATGCAGGTGCAATTTTTTACGTTCCTGAAGCCACCTCCAGGGTGTGCGTCGTATGCCCAAACACCAGAGCTGTGAGAAACTGTTTTCATTCCTGCAGTTTTCACTCACTGTCTTTAAAAACAGAGTACTGATATTTTTGCATACTGCCACAGAGATTTTGAAAAAAGCAGTATCAAAATTAACTGTCATGCAACATTAATCAACCTTCTAATGTAATGAGACATTATTAAATATGTATTTGAATAAAATAAATATATTTTAAATACTTTATTTATTTATTTTTTTTCCTGGTTTTATTTTTTAATTTTTTTATCTTTATTGGTACATTAAATATACACATCATGATTGCACTCCATAATGGGGGTTTGTACCAGTATAAGACACAACTTCTCATTTTTTCCCATAGCCCCACCCACCCTACCACCCCCCCATATATATAAAATTTGTTTCCTTACTTTTTTGTTACAATCTCAAGTGTTTTTGATACAAGATTTTGTAATGACATTCAGGTGGCCTCAGACTTACTAATTAGCCCAGGATCTTCTTCAGCTCCTGGTGATCTTCCTGCCTCAGCCTCCCAAGTGCCAAGAATATAGGCATGTGCCACCATGCTTATCTATCAAAAACTGTTTGCCCAAAATTTCAAAATGAAGTAAACCTTATTTTATTCTTTGACTCATTCAGAAAAAATGAATAAATGTTTGAATTTAATGAATTTATATAAATACATTGAATCTAATAAATTAATTTACTTAAAATTATATTGATTCTTTCTTCCAACTCAGTGATTTAGGTTCTCCCTTATGCCTCAAAAACTATTTAGAACTTAACAGTCCGTGAGTTGGCTTGCATTTCATCTTAATTACTCCCAAGTTGTTTGCTGCAGCTGGGGTAGCAAGGTAGAAACCTGACTGAAGAATAATATCTCCACCCTTTTCTACTCTGCAGCTGTGCAGCCTGGATGAGCCCTTTTTTCAGAGCACAGTTAAAGCTGTCTGGGTCAAAGGGACTTGGGTTCTAGGTTGCATCCCTGACATCAGCATGTGTCATGTGAAGTGTGCCTGTGAAAACTACCGGAGAAGTGATTCCTGTTGACCTTTGCTGATGGATGCGTAGAAATCAATGAACAACCCTTTTGCATCCACAGGGAACACTATGAGTGAATAGCGGAAGTAAGTTGAGTCAGAAGGTGGTAAACATATACATGTGGATGATTCATTTTTCTTTTATAATTACACACAGCTGAGAGCAGATCTCTGAGACTTGGATTTATCAGCTGCAGAGGCAAAATTCTTCTTCTGCTTTAGTTATTTCCACTAAGGCTTTCTGTTATTCAAAACTAAATAAGCACAATACTAAGTACGATAGGAGGTTTTCTTCATGCCACGCTGTCCTAAAATAGTATAATATTTATATTAATAACATATGCAAGGTTATAGACAAACTGTAAATAATAGCATACCTTGACACACAAAGGGTAATCCTAAAATAATGCTCACTACTACTGCCATTTTATAAATTCCATGATTACAAGTTGTCACACTGAGGAATTGTGCTGTCATTTTTCCAGCAGGTATGCATTTAGCTATTTGAGTAAGAGGTAGAAATCATGGGGGAACAGATAGACATAAATATTTATAAAACAAGTTGACTTTCATGTCAATAACTTACTGTTATTCCTATACATGATATGAAATTGTTTGTATCTTTATATATTGACAAATCTTACACAATAAGTACAGATTAAATTATGACCCTGTTCCTTGATTCATGTATTCTTATCAAATTGAGCTGCCTTCATAGAGTGCCATGACTGTGTTATACACAAATTCTCTCCACCTCTTCACTTGGTAGAAAGGGGCTAAGAGCTCTCTATAGGGTCTTTTGTAAGAGAACTTACACCTCTCACTGTCTAGTCAACCACTGCAAGCCCTACCTCTAATAGTGTCACATTGGAAGTATGTTTTCTGTGTACCGATTTCAGAGAACAGGCAGCACAAACATTCAATATGCAAGAAAAATGTAATATTTAACCTGGCCCTTTATTATAACATATATATTGTTTTATCTCCATTTCTTTATTTCAATGACTTTCATTAAAGAGAAGATATCACTCAAGAACATTGGTGTGTTTAGCTAAATACATACCACCACCTGGATGATTCTGGCTTTGATCGAAAGATCTTATATAACTCACATCTTCCTTTCTCAATAGTGCTGGGAGTCTGAGATGAGGCGCCTGTCAGGTTGGAAGGGTGATGTCGCTATAAAGCTCTAGTTTTTTCCTCAGATTCATTGTTTGAAATTGATTCAGGACTTGGAATTGCTGTGTTGATTCTGAATGTTGAATCTGTCTCTCACCACATAGTCCCTACTCTATGAATAGACCTCACTTTCTGCTTTTAAGTGTACACAGCCCAAAGGAACTATTCCTCTTCCCCAGTACAGTCATTTTCATATTGCAGTGAGCTTCCATGTTACATATTGTACACTGAAGTCCCATTGGAAGTACGTGGTTTGCTATTTCTAGTTTCTATTGTGGGGAATGGAACCCATATTCCAATCATATGATTGTACTTCTAGATTTAAAAAAAAATTGCTGGATTTTAGTAACTTGCTGATATTCAGCTTCTCTTTGGGCTGCTTATAATTGGATAGCACTCTAGAGTGTCTCTAAATAATGTTAGAGTGCAGATGTTAGAGTCTGGAATTCTTGGGCAGTATGTATTTTTCTAGATGAATAAACACAATTCTTCAAAACATTAGCTGCCATACCCTAGCTTGCATGATAATTCTTTTTCAGCCTTCTTTCTTTCTTGTTGCTTGCTTTCAACAACTTGTCTTTATAAAAAAGGTCAGAAGAAGTCAAAGAACCCATGTTGACGTTACGGGTGATATAAATAATTTACATTTTGTATTAGGCCTTACAACATGAATTTTTTTTTTGTTTAAAATTTGGCAATTAAATGCTTGATATGGAAACAAAATAAGACTGTGTCTGCTCTTCACCTGAACCCTAGAAGAGGCTGCTATTGCTCTGAAACAGTTGAAGGGATAAAAGAATGCCTCCCTCTCTGACAGAGCGTTGACTTCCTTATTTACTGCTTCAGTCACAGCTTCCTCCAAGATCAGATTTCCTTCCTGCACTGTAACTTGTTGCATATGTATATATCTAGGTCACCTTGTATATATTTAAGGCAATTAGTTCCCAATTTCACAGTTACTAGCATTTGGAGTCTAAATTACATGCTAAAATATGTACATTGCTCTATTTTATTCACTTTTAAAATTAAAAAAAATGTTGTGTCCAGAGTGTCGACCTGTGGTTAAGCATTTGTCTAGTATTTGCAAGATGAGCAATTTGATTCCTAGAACTGCAAAAATAAGTACATAAATTAAATTTTTAAAGTTTCATGTAGATGACTAAAAATTCCATAGTGTTATGTTCTATATAAATACAGCAAACAAACATAAGCTAGGATGGACTTTTTCATCAACATTATCAGCATCACCATCATTATTATTGTTATTTTGTTAGTGGAGATTGAATTCCAGATCTTGAGCTTGTGAGTTAGGCACTGGAACCACTGAGCTAAATCTCTGGCCCCATAATTATTTATGTTAACAGAATTATTTTCTGGCAATTACATAGAGAATCCATATTGTTCAAGTACTAAAGACTGTAGCAATATATATATATATATTTTTGTACCAGTGATTGAACTCAGGACATTTGCAAGATAGGCATGATGCCACTGAGCTAAACCCTCAGCCCAGAGCTAAATCTCCAACCCTTGTGGAAATAATTTAGTAATATTTTTATGGCCATTTATTTTTAAACTCTATATTTTATCTTGTAGTTAGAGTAGTATGTGGTGTATTTTAGAGGCAAAGTTTATTTTTCAAATATACTTTAAATATCAACACATTTGTGTCTCTGCTATCCTTTTCATTGTATTAATAAGACTGTGATATAATTTTACAGCTAATAAAAATATAAACTGATACCGAGAACTACAAATTGTATTCACATGGGGAGCTATAAAGAACAAACAGTGAGAGTGGAAATAGGAAATATATATTTCTCCAAAATGGGGTAACATTGACTAAGAAAAACGTTTAATATGCTTAAGCAAGGTGATAGCAAAGGCATTTAAAGTAGAAGTCAGGGAGAAATTTTAGGACGGCAAAATTTCCTTTTGATTCTAAAATAGCTGATTTTCTAGATAAACAAAAATCTATATGTTTATAACTATCTACATTCATATACATATATCTACCTCATGCATCTATATCTAAAGACTAAAGATGGCATTGAAGGAATCTTTAAGCTTTGTGTCTTTAGTTCCTTTTTCTTTCATTTCTTTCCTCCTTTTATACCTACTCTCTCAAATGTTTTCTTTCCTTTTTTTTAACAATTCAAAACACAATGTGCTTCTAATTTTACTTTTACTTCTGAATATGTTAAATTTTGTTATTATACTACAAGTCATATGAATTTCCTTGAAACACATTTGACGTTAAAGTTTAAGAAATTATCTGTAAATATCCAAAAGACATTCAGGCTTTCAGCCTTAAGTCAATGTAGAAACAAAACTTTTCAAATTGATATAGATAATTCTGCATCTAAACCTATAAAAAAAGAGGAAATCTATGAAAACAGAGGCAGAATAGATACAGAATGAGGCTTAGGATATTACTTTAGAAAAATCAAACATGTCTTAGATAATTTTAATTTTAATGAATAAAAATTGATTTATTATATTTTGTCACAGCCAGAATTAAAACAAATAAATAGGACCAGTGGCAAGGGGATCTATCAATAAAAGCAAGAGAACTGTAATTGCTTATTTGTTCTATTATTTTATATTTTCTTTAATCACAAAAATAGTTAGATGCACTTAAAAATTTAAATTTCAAATCAAACTAGCATTTCTTTCATTACTACCTAACAAAATAAACTCTCTCTTTTTTTAGAAGGAATATCCTGATTGACAGGATAGGTATCCTACACAAAGAAATTAGTTGACTTTTACCCTACATATAGATTGGCACAGCGATTGGAAAAAAATAATCAGTTCTTTTTTCTTGTACTAATGCACGAGTAAGGCAAAAGTTCACTTAGACTGCTGGCTTTTCTGCATATAAAATGTAAGTGAGATCCAGGAGAGAGTGCTAAATTCTGCAACACTGCAAATTTGCATAATGAAGAAGAAAGTGCATTTAATTTACCATTAACTTGTTGAACCTCTCTGTAATATTTTTTCTCTGTAATTTATTTTTATATGCATTACAAGGTAATTGAAATCAAAACTGCAATAGGTTAATGGAGTAAAAGGAAAAGAAGAAATCTACGAACTGGGTTTGCCCTTAGAATATTATCATAGAGAGCTGCAATATTAGAATCTGTGAGTGTTGAAGGCTATTCATTGAAGCCTGATATTGGACTTCCAGATGGTAAGTAAAACACATCCTAATAAATTTTTATTTATGCCTTCTGTGGAGATTGTGCAGAAGCAAGCAGGAATACAATACACAATAGAGCATTATCATACATTTTTTTGTGATGCCTGTAATAACTGTAATAACAGAAAATTCTGAAATTAAAAACAGGATAAGTCAGACAAATTGGAAATAAACATGGGTGAATGGGTGCCGTTCTCGGCATTCAAACTCAGTCATTTAGAAAATATTTTAAAAGTGTATGAAAGTAACATAGAAGTTAGAATAATAACAGTATACATGAGTAGTATTTTAGACATATTCTTCATTACAGTCACAATTCTCATTAATCAAAATGTATAAATTAGGATGAGCACAGTATGTTACACTCTGCACATGGCATTAAATTCATTTTTTAAAATACAATACCCAGAAAGATTTAAATAGCAGCTCATAGAGACTGGAAATATACTCATTTTTTTTTTTTCTTGAGGAGATAAAGCTTGTCAAAATTGAGCAGGAAACAACTGGGTATAGAGACAGATTGAAATTTAGTTATCCCCCAAATTCTCTTCCTTATCTTAAATTTTCATTTAAAGAGCTATCGTTCTAAATTTTGCCGTTGAAAAATGTACACATTTTAGCAAATGTCTCTTATAAAAACCATCACTGTTAAACTGCAGTGTATGTTCCTTAAATAAAAATCCATTCTTGCTTCTATCAATTCTCAAACATAATTATTTTGTTTAAAGCCAACTTTTGTTAACTAAAACTGTCTTTAAGTCTTCATAGTTTTTAATTTTGGATAGTGTCGAGTTTTTCCCATATTGGTCATTACCTATAAACCTTCTTCCTCCCATTTCCATCAACATGAATTCCTCTAGATTTAAACGTTTAAGGCAAATTAAATATGGCGAGATAGAAATGGGTTTGAACATCACAGAATCAGTTTTTATAGAAGTTGTTTTCAAAATGCATATTAAAATAGAGCAGATATTTGTTCAAATGGCCCACTTTAGTCCATATGGTGAATATGAACACATTGCCAGAACTCTCCCCCTGCCTCCACCTGCCCAAAGCAGATAATGTGCTCTGGAGATGGACAAGAGCTGGGTGCTCTAGTGAAGCAAAACATACACTCAGCTGGGGCTGATGGTCTGCTTGTTTATTCCCATATAAATTATGATGTCTAACTTAATAAAAATATAGGCATCACTTCAAAAATGAAAGATGTGAATCTATGTAATAACCCATTGAATAACACTGTAGTTATGACTATATGATGTTTTTACTAAAATTACATTTGTGATTTTGTTTTCACATAACAAACGCAAGGCATCTTCTCTAGTTTTGTAAACCATAAGTTCATAATAGCTGAAAACAAATTCAGGAAAAAATGGAGAAAAAAATCCTTGTTATTTTTGAAATTAGCTATTGTTAAAATGTCATTTCAACTAATGTTAAATGATGAAAATATCTCATGCTATTCAAAACTCAATGAATTATAATTATTAGTTTAAATATCACATTAATAATCATTGTTACATAAATACAGTGTATGTAGTCAGTTGAATAGTGTACTGTGTGCTTTGTCCTAGCCAGTTTTCTTCAAAAATAAAGAAGGTAACAACATCAGAGGTGGGCTTCTGAAGGTAGAATGCTTCTATTATTACTATCTTTCCTATGACACAGTGCTACTACAAATGATATTCATCATAAAGTTCAGTAACTAATCCCTTGGATTTGATTCTTTAATCTTCCTATATTAAAATTTTAATAATGTCATATATCATGGAATATTTATTATTTTATATAAAAGCCTCCAGTTTTTTAAAAGAAGAAACTCAAAGCAAAGATTATATAACTGAAAATTACTTTTAAAATAATATTCTACTTTTTAATCTAATCAAGATTTAAGTTGATGTATACTAGAAAGGTCATAAAAATATTGCATAATGGGAAAGACTTCTACACAAAAATCTGCCAAAGCAGGACAGGTCGACCAGTACTAGTTTCATTATATCTACTTGTTTGGAAATATTCGTTCCTGGAGGAATTACACAACTGAGCTTTTCTTCAGTGTATTTTAAAAAAATGAGACATTGTGTCAAAAGAAATTCCTTTCTTACATAGTAGCAGTCACTATAAGGAAAAGCCTTCTCCAATTATTTTCATGTAGATGGACTTTTTTAAAAAAGTGACTTTTCCTTGCAACTTTTAAATAACATCTAACACAATTCAAGTTTTAAATTTTTAAATGAAAATTATCTCTAGCTGTTACCATTGAGATTATTTTCTGAAAGGAACTCCCTGGTCATTAATGAGTCCTTTTCTGGAGGACTGCCATCAGAATTAAAAAGAGTAGAATGACTGATGAAGCTCATTTTTCTCATATCCGTTGGGACTTCACAAGAACTAGTGTCAATCAGTTTCTAGCACCGGCTGTGACTAATGGCATCAAAGCCCTGAATTCTGGATTCTGGGGTTTGAATATGACATTTCCAGGGTTTTAGACAGAACAGAGCATCCGCTTGACAGTTACAGTCTTTTGCTCACATGGTTCATAACTCTTCTTTATTCCTCTTCAAATGGATCCACAAGCATCTCCCATCCACCAAGCTGTGGCCCTTCATTGTTATAATGAGGTTGGTTCAGACTGTGAAGTCATTAACAACTACTTTCGGTGAAAAGCCATTTTTTCTCCTTCAGATATTCAGCTAAATCTCTTCGAGGCAAGTACTGCTCTTGCACCCAGCAGCCTTAGTTCTGTCGACAATATGGCTCTCTTTTGTCTAAACACTAA
Source organism: Petromus typicus (assembly GCA_004026965.1). Classification (NCBI taxonomy): domain Eukaryota; kingdom Metazoa; phylum Chordata; class Mammalia; order Rodentia; family Petromuridae; genus Petromus; species Petromus typicus. The sequence continues at coordinate 956 of PVIR01018432.1, read as the reverse complement.
TGTTAAAAGCAACCCTGAACTTGAAACTAGTGGTCTGAGAGTGATACTTTCTTCTTGTCATTTCATCCTTATACTAAATAACCTTGCAATCTGTAGTGGTTCTTCCTCGTGAACACAATGTATTGTCCTAGTATTTAGCTAAAGGATGAAAAGAAAAATTCTATGTCCTTATATTTTGCTAAAAAAATATATTTTTAAAAATTTAGTATTTTTCTCGACCCCAGTCTAGCTATCAACGTTATTAATAACTGATCAATATTACTGGTGAATAATTCCATTTCCACTCAATATCATGCAAAAACTGCTTCATTCATGGAGGTACAACACTCCTAAGTGTTGCCATTGACAGCATGCCATTGACCTTGCTGTCCTACTCTATTACCATTCTTGAGAGTCCCTCAGACAATTTTTTTTAACTGTTCTCTTTAGGTAGGTGATACTAGCATCTTTTCCACTTCCTTACACCTCATTCTAACGATGTGGTTTTGATCAATTGCTAGTGTCATACCAGGTATAGCTCCCTAGCTTGAACAGATGACACATTTATGTAACTATTTAGCAAATATCTTTTCTGAATACCTGCTCAAAATGCAAACCAGAAGCTGGCAATAATCCCTAATACATCTTCACTGTCCATGTCGAGGGCATATCAGACTTCAGCACTTAGTCAAAATTTGGCCCCTAGTGATCTTAAGTATCCTTTCCTTTCACATGATCTCACCCTAGTCTGCAACATTCCTGACATTTTGATGATTAGATTAAATGGACAAGAGGTTGCAACTATGATGTTATTCCTTTTCTGACCAAAGAACATACCTCTGGACAAAGAAGTGTGGCAGAAAGTAGTGAAATTCACTGATATGACTATGTTTCCTTTCATCTACAAGCAGCTGGGTAGATAGAATAGAATAATGACCCACACAAATGCCATTGTATCTTCAGCTTTATGTCAACAT